>JBBPMG010000173.1:0-41654 GCA_038090195.1 Boletellus deceptivus
CTTGTTTCTCTTGGGAATGACAACACTGACGCTGTCCCGGATCAGGGATGCAGGTAGGATAGATGTCCGACCGTATCGGCCAGGTACCCAACGCCACATCCGCGGTGGGACTGTCCCTAACCAGTAGTGGTACTTTGCACTCTGAAGCACGATTGGCTACTGCGAGGTAAAAAAAATCCAATCAGAAAAACTTTTTATTTTCTTTTATATGGTGCGTAATGTACTGTGTAACCACCACTGACAACTTGACACTGCCAGCTCCAAAGGGTCGCCGAGACGAGTCGTCATCTCTTCCTTCAGTTGCATTTCAAACTTGCTCGAGACCCTGCTCTGCTGCCGAGCACCGACAATTGCATATTTCGCGACGCTTGTAACGTTGGGCTCTGGGCGGGCGAACTTGAAGAACAGAACATCAATGCCCGCCCTCGACGCCACTTAGCCGGAACTGAAAACGATAGTGTAAACTGGTTTCGTACGGTCCGAGCGTCCGCCGACTAGCCGCGAGGGTCGTCCGTCATCCGGCCGCCCATGAAGAATGAATAAAAAGGTATAGGCCCCGCGTGTGTGTGTGTACGAGCAACCCACCAGTTCGGACTTTCAGGACGAAAAGACGGCGTTTGTGGTGTGAGTGCCCCCTAGTTAGTTAGTGGGCCAGTAAGGGCTATTTTGAGGCGTTCGCTCTGAGAATGCCTCCGATGAGTCCCCGTGAGGCTGAGTACCTTTTTTCGCGCGGTACTATCGCTCCCCGGTGCACGATTTGTGGTAATGTGGGTGTGGCCATCAATGAGAGAAAAAAGACGCACCCCATGGCCTGAGAGCGCATGGTATGCGTCATGAAGATGGCCCTGACCTCCAACTCCACAGACCTGGTCCTGGTACACGTACTTTGTGTTTGCGGTCCCGTCGGTCTCACTCTTGCCGGACCCTGTTTCAGATAATGAGTCAGTGCATTGAATACAGTTAAAATTACTCCTGTCAGCACAGGTAGTATCATGGGAACGACACAGGGGTCGTTGGCCAGGGATCCCTCCCTACATCATGTAGGGTGGCGCTCTAATTGGAAGACGACTGCGAAGCTGAGGAATTCCTATGGCAGCTCCTAGAACCATGCGGTAGTATGACTGACCTCGGCATGGATGGAGATAAAGGACACTGTTCGGCGACCTGTGCGTGCGGCGTGCGTTTCGACGAGCTTGAAAGATCAGTGATATGAGCAGTTTCAAAACTTGTGCTTATCATTGAGACGAATTAGACTTATCTCCCGCCAGGCGGCGTGAGACATCTGTCACCCTAGATTATTTTTTGTTTTTTGCACTTGTGGACCCTGACAATTGCCATGCTTGCCTATCACCACAGACAAGGTTGCGCTTGCGCCGAGTCCTTACTACACTGGCAGCTTTGTATCCGTCCCGAGCCGACTGGCGTCCTCTAACTTGTACAGAGCGTGTTTCTCTCTTTGACGGGGCTGATCCGCACTTGGTTTCCTCTGGACGACGTGGAACGAATACGAATTCAGTACACTCCAAAGTACATGCCTGGGCTCGTGTTATCAGACTCCATGCCAGGGGAGGCGACGTTTCTCTCCCCTTCACCCTTCTGGCGAGAACCCTGAAGTCTTGGTTCGGAAACCGGACTCGACCCTCGCTGCAGTCTCCGGCGGATGCAGGGCACCGCATAGTCTGGCGGTTCACGTGGATCATTTGTATCACTTCCTTCAGGGCACAGATTCGGTCCGTCCGATATAAAGCCGCTCTCGGGACCCCCTAGTCTCAGCATATTGCCCCTCCCTTCCATCCATCCATTCGTTTCTATTGCTATTGCTATTTTTCTCGAGCGATGGCCGCCACCTCGGGCGGCGAGTGGTTTCAATACTCTCTCTACGTGGGGCTGAACCTACAAGACATCCTCTACGGTCAGTCTGCGATCTGTCCATCGGTTCATGTATCGCGTTGTCACTCACTCGCCTGTCTGCTCTCGTCTAGGTGTTGAGCTGGTACTGTACTGCAAGACCATGTACATCCTGTTGAACCATTCGGGGAGGCGCACGAAATCGGACGTGTTCTACGCCGTATTCAGCAGCATCATCTTGTTTCACGCGACACTCTGGGTGATCACCCAGGCGGTTACCGGCGGAAAGATGTGGTTGCCGAACAAAAGCTTCCCACAGGGATTGAACGCGGTTTGGAAAGAGAACCTCTCGGATTGGTACATGGTTATGGCGACGCTATCGGTCACCATTTTTCAGATCTTGACGGACGCATTGATGGTAAGGTGATACATTCAATGTCGAGTGAAGCACAGCTTTATTTTGCATCTCGTGGTTCTAGATCTACCGCTGCTGGATGGTGTGGAACAGTTATCATGTCATCGCGATACCCTTGATACTCTGGACGGCCACCCTTGGTGCGGTGTCATTTCCTTTCCTGGAGTGTGATCAACGCGTCTGACAAGGTATACAGTTCTGGGAATCCTGGTCATCTGGGTTATGACGGCTTCAACAGGCGGTATCTACTTTGATGTTCTCGCTTCTCGGCTTGCCATGGCTTTCTACACCACTTCGGTGGTCTTGACGATCATGCTAACGGTGCTGATCTGTTATCGCGTGCTGTCGTACGCCAGCTTGACGCGGAAAAGGCTCCCGTATGAGTTCGGGTCGCCATACTTTGCCATAGCCGAGCTGGTCGTCGAATCGGTCCTTCCCTACACGCTTTCTGGGATCGCATTCGTAGCGTCGCTCGCACTGGGGAGTCCGCTTGAGGGCGCGTTTGGGTATCTGTACGCGATAACGATGGTACGTGCCAGTGCGTGTCATGTGACGACATGCTGATGCTATCTTTCATTGTTTGCAGTGTGTATCGCCCCAGATGTTGATCCTACGCGTGGCGACGAAGACGGCGCGGACACAGGATACGTGCACAAAGCAGCCACAGTCGTTTCCTCCTCGGAGTCAGGAGGACACCATGTTAAGGTCGATCAAACTGTCGACGCTCCGAAGTACAGAGCAGAGTGTCGACTTCCAGAAGTAATGTGTGTAAATATGAGCGTGTTGGTGCCACGGGGCGTTAAGTTAACTTGGGGGAAGATGTCCTCCCTTGCCAGTGGGTATTTACTACAATTTATGGAGGGGTGCCGCAGACAAGTGGTTTCCATACGTTGTGCCAGTTGTACGATGAGAGTGTATTGTGCGGGATAGTGCTTTGCGTTGAGCTCGCGCTGACCACCCAGTCCTGTAACTATATTCCTTCAGAATGGGCAGTGACAAGTTGTACCTCACTAAGACCAAGATTCTGGCAATGGAACCGTGAGTGAAGTCTGCAGGGGCACTGGTGACGAGAGTTGCCGCGACATGAGATACATTAGTAATTCACAACAGTTTTCGTTTTGATGCAGAAAATGCATTAAAAAAAGCACCTTGGGATCTACCGGACGCCGGTGTCTGATGGAAGGGCGCGTACCCATCCGGCGTCGCGCTCGCGTCCGGGTGTCCGAACATCAAGAAGTCGTCGAATTTATAGCGAACAGTGATGGCGCCCACGGTGCTTTTGTGGGCGTCTGCAAAGGCAGACGCAGTGCGGATGCTTGATGTAGCCTCGGAGCGAGCCATGGGTGGCATCCAACTGCGTTTTTCCTCTCTGAATAGTGATAGGGTTGGGTCAGAGACTGACTTTTTTTCCCTTTTGTGAAAAGCGGTTGCCATGCTCTTTGTGTGGTAGGTCCATTAGGGATGTGTAATTTGTGAGCATTGTTATTGATTGCATAGAAGTGAAATCATGTGCTGGCATGCTAACATTGTGATTTCATTGTGACAGTGCAGACGTAGACAAGAGGCCTGCACATGCGTGAGAGGTAGAGTGGTGGTTCGTCGTGAGGCTCATCGAGATCACCCCGACTCTCCCTACTTCATCACTAGAATCGAAACCTGGCCGCAACCAGATGTGTACAAGGAAGAGTCAGTAGGGAATCAATACACATCCCTGAAACTCCAGGACACACCCTTTCGTCCGTGTATGGCTCTTCTCGACGGGCAACACTTTATTTATCGATATTTCATCGCGGTTCGCGAGTTGGAGGGTTGTGCAAGCACGCACAGAGGCTCTCGGGCTTGGAATCAAGGAAGCACGATGAACTCACCCATGAATAGCCCATAGGTCGTCAGCCTAGAAAACAGTCCTCCCAGTAGCCTTGGCCTGCATGCGCGGTGCTCTCGTGAACACACGGAGTGCCCAAAGTGCTGTCAAGTCCAAGCTCGGGAATGCCTCTGCGAACACGACATTCGTACCTATGACCATGTTGTACCGGTGTTTGCGTGCACGATCGGTGCCATTCGGCGGGCCGTCACATGGAAGACAGACGCCCCCCTGTGTGTGGAAAAAGGAAAGCACGCCTCGTGTTGAAGAATCACGGAATTGCAAGAGGATGGGACTACCCTTTTCAACATGGATAGGAAGAAAGGTCTACCGGGGACGTAGCCTGGAAAAATCCCACCTGATGCGTCAGGTTTCCGGTCAGCGCTTATTAGGAGTAGTCATCTCCATAGTGCGAAGTACCCTCGGCGAATGCATATCGACTAGCACGACAGAAGGCCAGCGCAGAGGAAGCCTGAAAACATTCAAGCCGATTGCTAACATGGACCAATATTCCGAATGAAAGCCGGATATTGGCAGGGTAGGCCATTGCAGACGGGTCCAAAGACGATGCGATCCCTTCTTCGATTTAATTCCATGACCTGTGGGACTGGCGTCTGCTTCTCTCTTCCTCCGTGTTCTCGGTATTGGTCATGTCTCATCGACCCGGTAGTGCTCAACTCATAGCAACTACCATAAAACTTATAATAAAAATTGTAGATGGTCGACGGGTTCGGCGACCCGGGAAGGCGAGTTCAAAGGGGGCCGGGACAGAGAGCGGTATGCAAGCGGCGGGCAGAACCTCAGTATGGATCTGGGCCCGCCCCCGACGCCACTCGCCCGGAATTGAAGGCGATAGTGTAAATTCCTTTCGTACTCGTCGGTCGACTGGTTATCCGCGATGGCGGCCGCCCATGATGAAGAATGAGTAAAATGGCATAGCCCCGTGTGCGTGTGAGAGAGAGCAACCCACCTTTGGCTAGCCAGTTCGGGCTTTTAAGATCAAAAGACGGTGTTTGTGGTGTGAATGCCCCAGCTAGCATTTCGAAGCGTCCGCTGCAAGATTGCCTCCGATGTCCCCGTTAGGCTAATTACCAATTTTTTCAGCGGTGGACTACGGCAGACAAGGTTGCGCCGTTACTGCAGCTTTCGAGCCGGCCGAGGAGTCTAACTTGTCCAGTGCGTGTTTCTCTCTAGTGATCCACAGTCAGTTTCCTCTAGACGACATATGGATCCAGTTCACTCCAAAATACATGCCCGGGCTTGTGTTGAAAGACTCTCATGTTCCCCCTTCCGGCGACAGCCCTGGGGTTCGGATAGAAGCCGGACTCGACCCTTGCTGCGGTCCCCGGCGAATGTATGCTGCACAGTCTAGCGGCTCACGTGGATCATTTGCATCACTTCCGTCAACACACAGATTCAGTCCGTCCGATATAATTTATTATTTCATATAAAGCCGCTCTCGGGACCCCCTGGTCCCAGTGTATTGTCCCTCCCTGTCATCCATCCATCCATTTCTATTGCTATTACTATTTTCCCCGTGCGATGACCGCCATCTCGGGCGGCGAGTGGTTTCAATACTCTCTCTACGTGGGGCTGAACCTACAAGCCATCCTCTACGGTCAGTCTGCGATCTGTCCATCGGTTCATGTATTGTGTTGTCACTCACTCACCTGTTCGCTCTCGTTTAGGTGTTGAGCTGGTACTGTACTGCAAGACAATGTACATCCTGCTGAACCACCCGGGAAGGCGCACGAAATCGGACGTGTTCTACGCCGTCTTCAGTAGCATCATCTTGTTTCATGCCACGCTTTGGGTGGTCACCCAGGCGGTTACCGGCGGAAAGATGTGGTTGTCGAACGAAAGCTTTCCACAGGGATCGGACGCAGTTTGGAGAAAGAGCATCTCGGATTGGTACATGGAGATGGCGTCACTATCGCTCATCATCTTTCAGATCTTGACGGACGCATTGATGGTAAGGTGATACGCTCAATTTCAGGTGACGCACATCTTTATTTTGCACCTCGCGGTTCTAGATCTACCGCTGTTGGATGGTATGGAATAGCTATCATGTCATCGCGATACCCTTGATACTCTGGACGGCTACCCTTGGTGCGGTGTCATTTCCTTTCCTCGAGTGTGATCAACGTGTCTGACAGGATATACAGTTCTGGGAATCCTGGTCAGCTGGATCACGACGGTTTCAGCAGGCGGTATCTACTTTGATGTTATCGCTTCTCGACTCGGCCTGGCATTCTACGCCACCTCGGTGGTCATGACGATCATGCTGACGGGAATGATCTGTTATCGCGTGCTGTCCCACGCCAGGTTGATGCAGGAACATGTCGCGTACGAGTTCGGGTCGCCATACTTTGCCATTGCTGGGCTGGTCGTCGAATCGATCCTTCCATACACGCTTGCTGGGATCGCGTACGCGACGTCGCTTGCGCTGGGGAGCCAGCTTGAGGGCGTGTTTGGGTATCTGTACGCGATGACGATGGTACGTGCCTCGTCGCCCGCGTTTCCTCACTGAGGCACTGTCGTCACGTATGATGACATGCTGATGCTATTTTTCATTGTTCGTAGTGTGTATCGCCCCAGATGTTAATCCTACTCGTGGCGACGCGGACGGCGTGGACACAGGACACGTGTGCAAAGCAGCCGCGCTCGACGGTCATGTTTTCTCCTCAAACTCAGGAGGGCGCCACGCTCGGGTCAGTCAAACTGTCAACGCTCGGAAGTACAGAGCCAGGTGTCGACTTGGAGAAACAATGATCCCGTGGGTGTGCAGACATGACCGTGTTGGTGCGACGGGGCGTTAAGCTAACGACGCCTTCCCTTGTGTATTTACTATGACTCGGCGAGTGTCGTCGCAAGTGGTTTTCATACATTGTGCGAATTTGTGCCAGTTGTACGATGAGGGTGTATCGTATAGGATAGTGCTGAATCATATGCAGTATATTATATTATTACTCTAGTCTGCATCGATCTTCTCGGGATTTAGTCGCTACGTGTCTGGATGAAATCCTGCGACCTCTTTTGTGGAACGCACACCGTATCGTACTCGTTGGTTCAACTTGGTTGTGGTGCTGTTCGCTGTACGTACTTCATACTCGCTTTCACATGCCCGGCCGAGTGTCCTTGCGTGCTGGTGTGCTACCATCAGCGGGTCTGTGTTCCCTATCATTGTCATTGCGGGATCGGATTGTGCGGGGGTAGACAAGCGGCCCGCACGTAAGCGGTAGAGTGGAAGTTGACCCAATGGTCCATGCTATAAAAGCAATCGGCTCAAGTGTTATCAGGCTTCCTCTGCGCTGGTCCTCTGTCGCGCTGGTCGACGTGCATTCGCTGAGGACACTTCGTACTATGGAGATGACTACAAGCATCTACGGAAAACCTGACCCATCAAACGATATTTTTTCCACTGGCAGGCTATGTCCCCGCCGAGGAGTCGGCGGGCCTTTCTTCCTGTTCACATCACAAAGGGTAGATTCCACCCTCTTGCGTCGCCGTGATTCGTCAACACGACGACGTGCTTTCTTTTTTTCTGCACACAGGGAGGCGTTCGCCTTCCCACGGTGTGACGGCCCGCCGAATGACGCCGATCGTGCGCGCTGGCCATAGGTACGAGTGTCACGTTCGTAGAGGCATTCTGGAGCTTGGACTTGACAGCACTTTATGTACTCTATGTATTTACGAGAGCACCGCGCGTGCAGGCCAAGCTTTCCTTGACTCTACAAGCTTCTGCACGTGCTCACACAACCCCTCCGCCTTACGATCCGCGATGAAATATCGATGAAGCATTGCCCGCCGAGAACAGCCATACGCGGACGACAGGGCGCGTCCTGGGCAGTGTTATGTATGTGTGCCGACGCCCCGACTAGACTCGGCGACACGTTCGAGCGCACACTAGGTTACGGCCAGGCTGATGAAGGAGGAAGAGTCACCCGAACGAGAGCCGAATACCGGCAGGACAGGACACTACAAATTTCATTGCTCAACTATAATTACCCTAAAACCTGAAGTAAAAAGATTTGGTACATAATCATATTAGAAATTATTATTATTTTCCTTTTTCTGGAGTCTTGTCTAAAATGTTTGTTAATAAATTTATTTCTTCTACCTATTAGGCACCTAACGTTCCGCCTAGAACTGGTTTGTCGGTTTATAGATGCTTGTTTCTCTTGGAAACAGCACTAACGCTGTCCCGGATCAGGGATGCAGGCGGGATAGACGTCCGACCGTATCGGCCAGGTACCAAACGCCACATCCGCGGAGGGACTGGCAATCAGTGATACTTTGTGCATCTGAAGCACGATTGGCTGCTGCGAGGCAAAAAGATTTAATAAAAAAACTTTTTATCTTTTTATATGGTGGTACCACTGACAACTTGATGCTGACTAGGGAGGTTAAAGCGAGTCGTCATCCCTTCCTTCAGTTGTATTTCAAACCTGCTCGGGACTCTACTCTGCCGAGCACCGACAATTACATATTTCGCGACACTTGTAGGGACTCTGGGCAGGCGAAGAACAGAACTTCAACGTGGGTGGATACCTGCCCTCGACACCACTTACCCGGAATTGAAGGGGTAGAGTAAATTTCTTTCGTCCGCTCGTCCGCCGAGTACTCGCGAGGGTCATCCGTGATGGCCGCCCATGAAGAAAAATGAATCAAAAGACATAGGCCCCGTGTGTGTGTACGAGCAACCCACCTTTGGCTAGCCAATTCCAGAGGACGGCGTTCATGGTGCGAACGCCCCCTAGCACTCCGAAGGGTTCGCTCCGAGAATACCTCCGATGTCCCCGTTAGACTAATCACCAATTTTCTTCAAAACGTGCGATGGACTATCGCTCCCCAGTGTACGTCGGTTTGTGGTAATGTGGGCGTAACCATCAGCGCCAATGAGAGAAAAAAAGCCGCACCCAATAGCCTGGGAGCGCATGGTATGCGTCATGAAGATGGGCCTGACATGCAACTCCAGGGACCACACGTACTCAGTGTTTGCAGTGCCGTCGGTCTCAGTCCTGATGATCCTTGTCAGATAATGAGTCGGTTACAGTACAGCCAAAACTTCTCAGCACAGGCAGTATCATGGGAACGTCGCCCTGACTCAGGGTCGTTGGCCAGGGATCCCTCCCTACATGTGGCGCTCTAATTGGGAGACGAAGCCGAGAAATTCCTGTGGCAGGTCCTAGAACCATGCGGTGGTATGACTGACCTCGGCGTGGATGGAGATAAAGGACACTGTTCGGCAACCTGTGCGTTCAGCGTGTGCCTCGACGAGCTTAAAGACCAGTGAAATGAGCAGTCTCAATACTCTATCGCCTGGGTCGCCAGGTGGCGTGTCTGACACCCTAGATTGAATTGAATCAATTGCGGACCCTGAAATGTGCAAATTGAGGCTTGCCTATCTGAGCAGTCGCACACAAGGTTGCGCTTGCACCCAGTCCTTACTACAGCTTTGTATTCGTCCCCAGCCGACCGGCGTCTATCTTACTCAGTGCGTGTTTCTCTTTGACAGAGCTGGATCGTCTACACCTGGTTTCCTCTGGACGACGTGGGACGAATCCAGCGCACTCCAGAGTACACGCTCGGGCTCGTGTTATCTCAGACTCTCATGTCAGGGGGAGGTGACGTCTCTCCCCTCCCCCTTCCCCCTTCCAACGAGAACCCTGGAGTCTGGACGGAGGCCGGGCTTGACCCTTGCTGCGGTCTCCGGCGAATGCAGGCCACAGAGTCTAGCAGTCCACGTGGATTTGTATTACTTCCGTCAACACACGGATTCGGTCCGTCCGATATAAAGCCGCTCTCGGGACCTGCTGGCCTCAGCGTGTTGCGCTTCCCTGTCGTTCGTTCATTCATTTCTATTGCTATTTTTCTCGAGCGATGTCTGCCGTCTCGGGTGGCGAGAGGTTCCAATACTCCCTCTACGTGGGGCTGACCTTGCAGGACATTCTTTACGGTCAGTCTGCGATCTGTCCACCGGTTTATGTGCCGTATCGTCGCTCAACTGTTTTCTCTCATCTAGGCGTCGAGCTGGTACTGTACTGCAGGACCATGTACAACTTGCTGAACCACCCGGGAAGGCGCACGAAATCGGACGTGTTCTACGCCGTCTTTAGCAGCATTATCTTGTTTCACGCGACACTCTGGGTGATCACCCAGTCGATTACCGGCGGCAAGATGTGGCTGTCGAACGAAAGCTTTCCACAGGGATCGAATGCAGTTTGGAGAAAGAGCATCTCGGACTGGTACATGGTTATGGCGACACTATCGCTCAGTATTTTTCAGATCTTGGCGGACGCATTAATGGTAAGGTGATACGCTCAATGTCGAGCGACGCATATCTTTATCTTGCATCTCGTGGTTCTAGATCTACCGCTGTTGGATGGTGTGGAACAGCTATCATGTCATCGCGATACCCTTGATGCTCTGGATGGCCACCCTTGGTGCGGTGTCATTTCCTTTCCTGGAGTGCGGTCGACGCGTTGACAGGATATACAGTTCTGGGAATTCTGGTCTGCTGGATCACGACGGTTTCAGCAGGCGGTGTCTACTTCAGTGCTGTCGCTTCTCGACTCGGCCTGGCATTCTACGCCACCTCGGTGGTCATGACGATCATGCTGACGGGAATGATCTGTTATCGCGTGCTGTCCCACGCCAGGTTGATGCAGGAACGTGTCGCGTACGAGTTCGGGTCACCATACCTTGCCATTGCTGGGCTGGTTGTCGAATCGGTCCTTCCCTACACGCTTGCTGGGATCGCATTCGCAACATCGCTCGCGTTGGAGAGTCAGCTTGAGGGCGTGTTTGGATATCTGTACGCGCTGACGATGGTACGTGCCTCGTCGCCCGCCTGTCGTATGATGGACTTGCTGATCCTTATTTTTTTCATTGTTCGCAGTGTGTATCGCCCCAGATGTTGATCCTGCGCGTGGCGACGCGGACGGCGTGGGCACAGGACACGTGTGCAAAGCAGCCGCGCTCGACGGTCATGTTTTCTCCTCAGACTCAGGAGGGCATCACGATCGGATCAGTCAAGCCGTCAACGCTCGGAGGTACAGAGCCGAGTATCGACTTGGAGAAGCAATGTGTGCAGATATAAGCATGTCGGCCGCGACGGGTTATTAAGTTAGCTTGGGGGAAGATCACTTCCCTGGGTATTTACCATATTTAAAGATGAGGCGTTGCAGACAAGTGGTTTCCATACGATTGCGTCAGTTGTACGACAAGGGTGTACCTTGTAGGATAGTGTTTTGTGTGTAGCGCAGCTCGCGCGAGCAGCTGTTGTAACTGTATCCCTTCAGAATGGACTGCGACATGTTGTATTGTACCAAGACCACGATTCCGCTGGTGGCATGTGGGTGCGATCTGCAAGGACACCGGCAACTTAAACCGAGAGACGCTGTGACATGTACTGTAATATCCGGCCTGTGGGGCTCTGTGAATCGTTCAAATCTCATGCATCATAGCAAAACGCAATCAAACGGCTCAAAACTATCGCCCTGAGATTTGCAACGATTGAGTGTGCCGCCGCCGCCGCCTTACTAAGAATGAGCTAGGTGATGCGTAAACGCAGAAAAAGGACATACGAACACAAAGACAATATTTTTTTTTCTACACGGGTCCACATGCTTAAGTGCGGGTCTCGAACGGTGTCTCACATCTGAGTCTTTGTAAATTATGACTGATATCCCCGGCGGGGGGGGGGAGAGATGTCGTCACCCAGCGCCAGACTAAATATCGACGTGTAACGTGACAGTAAACCCGCCAGTTTTCATATCTAGGGCAAGGGCACACTTTGATAACGCAGCTGCACCGAATGGTTATTACGTGCTCAAAAACCATGCCGTGAACGAGACAAGAGGATGACACATCCCGGTCCACGTTGCCCCGTGGTGTGATCGATCCTATCACAGTCCAAGTTTCCTTGAAAAAGTTCGTGTGCTACTCCCGACCGTTCTTGCCCACCTTGCGCGCCCGTCTTTTCCGGCCGATCAGCGAACCGACAACCTTGCCCAGTTTCGTGGGTTTGTCTTTGTCTCGCACGGCCTTGACAGGTCCATTGGTTTGGTCAGATCGAAATGACACCCGCCGTTTCTTGGCCGGTGGCTCGTCCGCAGTACTGCTTGGAGCGGGCTTACGAGTATATTGTGCTTGGGTCTATCAAGAGTGTGTTAAGCGACTCCGCCGAAAGACGAAAAGGAGGCGAAAAGAAGTGAGCCACGCACCCGTTTCTCATTATGTACTTTTCTGCGTTGCACGACCTGGATGTTCTCGATCGAAAGTTCTACGATGAGCCTCCCTTTGGAAGGCTTCGAGGGGGCCGCCATCTCATCCTTGACCCGTTTCGTCCGTGCCTCGTCCGGACTTTCCTTGGCCTTTTCCTGCTTGGCGATGTCCGCAAGTTCCTCCTTCCACCATTTGTCGAAGAGTACGCCGACATCGGGGTTGTTGTTCGCCCATCGCAGTACACGCAGTGCGTCCGCATGCGTGTGCATTTCGATAAAACCATAACCGCGACTCCGGCCTTTCCCAGTGATAGCGTCGACGCGATCCGACTGGCGTACAATCTTTGCTTGCTTGACGCTCGAGAGTCGCGCTACCTTGGCTTTGCGTTTCTTCAATTTGGCGTCGTGCTCTTCTTCGACAACCTCGTCGTCTCGGTCGTCAACTGCAGCAGGTTCAGCAAGCTCGTCGGGGCTGAGGCCCTCCCGAACACCCTTTTTGACCTCCGCATCGAATTCCCGGAGGCCATGAGTCGCGAGCCGCTTGAGACCGCGCTCGGTGACGAATAACGGTATTTGGCGTACACTGAGCCGTGTCTTGGAAACATAAAGCGAAGGGTTACTACGGAGTAGCGCTCGACGTGCATTGAACGAGTTCGTACGCTTCTCGAGCTCTACTTGAGGGATCGTGTCCGCGGCAGGGCTGTTGGGTAGAATCACTGGATATCATCCAGCGTCAGAGACGGGGCAGGAATAAGACGAAAGAAACGAACGCACCTCCTTCGCGCAGCAGATAGAGATTTCGTTTATCAGCCTTTTCTCGACTCTTTTCGCCGTCTTCTTTCAATTTCGCAGCCTGTTCGCGCGTGACCGCGCGGACAACGTCAAGCGTTCGACCGTGCAACACCAAATTTTTGGCGGCGCCGGTCGAAGGATCAGGGGTGAGGAGAGAGGGGATGGAAAATGGGTTTTTGGGTGCCTGTGAGCATGTCAACTGCGCGGGTGCCTAACGGTCACGGAATGGGTGCCTACCTGCGTCTGGGTGCCCATAGTTTCCGCACGTAAAATGTCGCTCTGCTTGATTGCTTTATCTGCGTCCTCCTTGTTCCAGAAGCATGCGAATCCGGTTCCCCGGGGACGCTCTGTCTCGGGATCGACCGTAAGGCGGACATATCGAAGGGGGCCGAACATCCGGAACCTGCACAATAAGTGAAATGGTCCACACGGACGGAAACCAAAAGAAAAGAACATACAACGTCCGTATTTCATCCTCAGTAGCAGTAAATGGGATGTTGCGGATAAAGAGTGTGTTTCCAGTATCGGTATGGGGCAACTGTGGTTTCGTAGGCGATTCATCGTCACTGTTCCGCTCGGAGGCGTCCCCACCATCGTTACCACCGTCCTCGTCATCTTCGTCCCCTGAGCCCCCTCCATGGAAGCCTAGTTGTTCGTATTCGTTGTCGGATGCACCGTCCCTATCTGTGCTCACATCGCCGATATCCTTGGAGTCATCCATTTCCACGTCGTCTTCCACTTCATCAGCCACTCCTCCAAGCTTCTCCTTTTCTTTCTCCCATCTCTCCTTGCTAAGTGCCCAGTCGACTGCTATCACCCGCTCCTTTGCCCCGCTTTCAACCTCCGCGAGGTCCTCCAATGTCTCCCCATCTTCCATCCTGACGTTCTGGCGCTTCTTTTCCTCCCGGCGCTGCTTCTTCCGCTTCTGCTTATCCGAAACGATATCGTTGGCCATCCCAGCGACGACTTTTATCCCGTTGCACTTTTCCAGCGCCGACTCAGCGTCTTTTTTGCTCAACATCCAGACGAACGCGAACCCTTTGGAACGAGCTGACCTTTTTGTTTCCGCGTCGTCATCGACTTCTGCCAACGGGATATGGACCGAGTAGATCGGGCCATGCGGGAGAAAGATGGCACGCAAGTCCTGTTCGGTGATGTCGAAAGGAAGGTTTCGAACGATCAAACGACTGGCTCGGCTCGGCGTGGTCTCGGGAGCAGTTTCTACCGGTTACGATTGAGTCGTGGACCGTGGACACGAACAAGATGCATACGTTTGACGGTGGTCTTGGCAAGATTGTCGAGCCGCTTCTTGAGCGTGACGGAAAGCAGGCTGCCTTTGAAGACGTGAGCGTGGAGCTTGCTGACGGCGTCTTGTGCGAGGCTGGAGGACGAGAAGAGAACATGTGCTGGACGGACCCTAACGAGTGAGTATACCCGAGAAACGGTCGAAGGAGGGCAAAAGAGAAGAAAACTTGCCCATCGACGGATCGTCACCCCCACCAGTCTTTGCTGGCCATTCGACGTTCTCTGCACCCTCGAGCTTGCGGAGTTTCTTCCATAGCGTCTTTTGGCTGACCGAAGACGGCAAGCCCGACACGACGATCGTCCGAATGGCGAGAGGGTCTTTGATCTTCTGCAGCGGTGGCCTCGACACGGTGATCTCCTTTTGTTTTTTCGCACCCTCCGGTTTTGACTGGTCTTTTGCCTTGTTTTTGGGCTGAAGAAAGGTGAGGAACGAAAGAGCAAGATGAGCGGGGTGGCATTACTTTGCTCTCAGCCCACTGCACCCGTAGATTTCGCCCGTTGATAGAGATGCCGTTTGCGGTGATGGTGTCGAATGCGGCCTGGGCATCCTCCTTTATGGAAAAGGAGACGTATCCGACGCCCTTGGAGACACCAGAGCCATGCTCGAGGACGACAAACGCAGAGCGTACAGGTGCGAGATCAGAAAAGGCGGTCTGAAGATCGGTGGACGTCGCGTTATAGGGCAGGTTGGACACGAAGAGGGTGGAGCTGTGCGACCGCGTGTGGGGGAACGGCTCGGATGCGAATGCGCAGACGCTCACCCGTGGCGATGGCCGCTGTCTGTCTCGTCGTCCCTCGCCTTGCGCTTGCCCAGCGTCCTGGTGGTGGACATGTCCAAGTTTGGCCTTGTTACATCGGGTAACAGTGTCTATCCTACAGCTCCTCCCGCTTCGTCCTCGTGCGCTGCTCCAGTACATCGACCCTGAGTACGCTCTGTACGCTTTTCAGCGCCTCCACGACGTCCCTTGTCGTCTCGCCATTCGCAGGTAGAGCGAACTCGAGCACGTCCGACAGCTCGCCCACCGGCTTTGCATATCGGAGCTGGTGGAGTGTGGGGTGGGACCTTGCGAGGCTGGACGGGTCGGAAAGGAACGGCGACGTTGTCGCAAAGGTGACGGCCAAGCCGACAGATGATGCGCGCATCTGGCCAGTGCTGCTGTCGAGTGAGCTTGGCTCGTTGACCAGCGATGGCGTCTCTGCCTACCGGGATGGTGGACGGTCAGCGATAAGCCCAAATCTGATCCAGCCTTGAGCCAAAGTAGGCAACGTCCGCCCAAGGGCTGCTCAGCGACATCCTCGACCCCGACGCATGTTGGAGCTGTTCGCGAGCAGGCTTGTGCTCACCTCGCTCGCGAGTGTACGTAGTGGATCCCTCGTTGCGGAACTTTCCGGGCAGGGCGCGAGTTGGGTAGACCCGGAACGTCCAAGTCTTGCTCCAGACCATGCACCGCGCCGTCGCCGTCACGGGCAGAGGCCTCGCCAGGGCCTCAAGGACAGTGAGCAGCTCCCTTTTGCACGTCTCACCTTGCTCACAACACGGGCGACAGCGCCTGGCAAGCACCACCGCGAACGGGTCCGGGCCCGCCGCCTCCTCAGCGCCGAAGAAAGCCAACAAGATCGTCCAAAAACTTCTCTTTTACTCTCTCACCGCGACCGGCTCGTTTTACATTGGCAGCACCTTCGTATCCTACCATGACCACGAGTACCGCGACCTGTTCACGAAACACGTCCCTTTGGCTGACGTCCTCGTCGAATACGGCGAGCAACACCACTGGGACGACATCACCGTACAGCAGGTCGTCGTCGCCACGGTCGACAGCGCTTACGCCCTCTACGATTTCGTGCGACGACAGCTCGGGCAGCCCACCCGGGATGGAGACGCCAAGGGCCTTGACTCCCCTGCCGACAAGGATGCTGCACGTGAGGGCAAGAAGACATCCGCCAGCGAGGCTAAAGCGCGCGTCAAGTCTGCCGCCACCGCTCTCAAGACGACCGTGGACAAGTCGAAGGAACAGTTCTCACCAGAGGCATCCGCTCGCACCGCAGCTCTCGCAAGACATCAAGCTGCGCAGCTCGCCGACGAAGTGGACGATCTCATTAAAAAGGCAGAGGCCGCACTGGCCAAACCCGTAGAACCCTTCCCGGAACCATCAGAGCCATCACCCCCGGCCCCTTCTCAAGCGAGCGTAGAAGTGTTTGTCTCGTCAGAAAAGCCGGAGGATTCAAACGTTTACGCAGCTCCTCTTCCCATTGGTTTCGAGCCGCCCCCTGGCTATTCTAGACCCAAACCTGCGCCCAAAGACAAGTCCGGGTCCGAGGCGCTTCCCTTGATTGCCCCGACCGTCTCAGACGTCGCCATCTCGGAGCCTGTTATTTCGCATCTCGCAGGCACCATCGATGACCTTGTATCCTATCTGAATGCGAACCCTTCCGCAGCGAAAAAGGCCCACGGCATTCTTGATACTGCCAGGAGTGACCTTACCGAGCTCGCCGCACGTTTCGACAAGATCAAGGAGGACGAGAAGCACGAACTTGAGGCCAAACTCGACGAGCAGGCCCGCGAGTACAGTACCAAGCTACTGGAGCTTGAGCTCGAGTCCCAGGACAAGCTTTCCCTGCAGAGAGAAGACTACGAAAAATACGTGTTAGAAGAAAAGTCGAAACTTGTTCATGCATACCGCGAGAGGCTTGACACCGAGCTCAAGGCGCAAACAGAACTAGTGAATGAGCGGTGAGCGAACCTGACTCACCCGCTTGATCTTGGAGCTCACCCATCCGGCACTATGCCTATACAGGTTGAGAGAAGCGATTATCGCACAAGGCATCGAGCTCCAGCGTCGATGGATTCGCGAGGTCAAGGTCAAGGTCGAAGAAGAGCGTGGTGGGCGACTTGCCCGTCTCGACGAGCTCGCTACGGGACTCAAACGTCTTGAACGTCTCGCGCTCGACAATTCATCTTACCTCGACGAGAACATCCGCGTGCACGGCATGTGGACTGCATTGCGTGCCTTGCAAGCCGCGGTCGACGCCCCAGAGCGAAAGCCGTTCCGCGAGGAGCTCCGCATACTCCGACATATCGCCACCGCCAAAGACGACGCCGTCGTGTCTGCCGCCCTCGAGTCGCTCGAGCAGTCGGACATCCCAGACTTGGGCGTGGAGCCATTGGCCGACCTGACGACGTGGTTCACGACGTCCGTCGCGCCGCGCGTATCGAGTGTTGCGCTCGTGCCAGACCAGGACGCGGGCGTGTTGTCGTACCTCGCATCACATTTCTTGTCCTCGTTCCGATTCCAGAAACACGGGCTCACGCCTGGGTCGGACGTGTTGAGCGTGTTGTCTCGAGCAGAGTATCACATGAACGAGAAGGATCTAGATAGTGCTGCGCGGGAGCTAAATCAGCTCACTGGTCCGGCCAAGGAGCTACTTCATGACTGGCTGGAGGCGGCGAGGCGGAGACTGGAGGCACAACAAGCCTTGGAGGTGAGTTTTTTTTTTTCTTGACTACATGGTGTCCGTGTGAGCTGTGTCTAACGCGCTGTGGGTGCAAGGTCATACAAGTACAGGCGACCCTCGCCTCCTTGCTCGTAGTTTAGATTCCAGATGGTACTGATATACAGATGCAATCTAGATGATTACCCAGACATGACTCGCAAATAGACTTTATTTCGGGGGTATCTCTGCACCCAGGTATAGTGCGCACTCGCACATAGCCTGAGCACGCCGTACGACCGTCTGAACGTTCTCTTGATTGCTCTGCAACCCCCGCGAGACCTTGACGAGTCCAGGAAAGACCGTCGTCCCCACTCTGTCCACATCCCCACGTTCGCTCTTGAGACATCTCCGGACGAGCTCGATCTGCTGTGAGTATAGTTGACTCCCAATCTCGGGGACGAACGAGCGGTAGAATGCATCGGCGCCGCCACCCCCGGCGGAGGGCGAGCCATGGAGCATGCGCGAAAAGGTGTATGCCGAAGCAAGGATGGAGTAGACACCCCGGATGTGGTCGCCAAGGTTTCTGACGAGTGTAGGGAGCTGCTCCTCCAGAATGCTCGCTGCGAGTTCGGAAGAACACGAATCAACTGCGGCAGAGAAGGTTTGTCGGCGCCAGACGCCAGCAACGACCGGGTTTCCTAACGGACAAAAAAAAAAGTGGTGTCAGAATAATGGGTTGAGGTGTGATGACAAGCATGACGAACTGGAAAAGAGATGTTCGTGAATCCGCGTGAGCTGTATGTTGGCCTCTGCGGAGTTGGTGACCATGAGGACGTTGATGATCTCGGCGCTAATGACTTCGGAGAGAGCGTGTCGGAGGACGTTTTGGACCTGGATCGGGGTGGCGCCGTCAGGCGGGAGGGAGTCGTAGGACCCGGCGCCGGTGATATCAACGAGGGCAGCCAAGTAGATTTCTGAGAGCGGCGCAGGAGGGGTGCGCACGACCTCGGCCGCCCAGCGATTCACAAGTCGCTCGAGCTGGGACGCCGCATTCTGCAAACGAAGGGAAACGTTCGCGCTGAGCACCAACGCACGCATGTAAACGCACCTTGATGGAGAAATCGTCGACCGAGTTGCCGCCTTGTCGGACGTGGGGGTCGTTGGCGGGGGCGCCTTCGAGGAGAGCGATACGCGCGCGGAGGAGGGCGACTTGCTTTTCCTGCTCTTCGAGCTGCAGGCGTTGTTCCTCTACTTTTTCGTGGGCGATGCGCTGTTTCGACCGCGGTCGGTTATTGGATCGATCAGAGGTTCGAGGTGAGCACTTACAAAGTTGGTGAGAGCGTAGCGGTACTGTTCGCCGCTGACCACGTCTGTTTGCTGGGGATAGGCCATCGGGAACGTGTAAGAGGATGAGTGGACGGTGCCATGATTGGCGCGGGTGGTGAGTGTACTAGTATGCCTGCAGGCTGTACGACTCACTGCCATGACATAGTACACCAACACCCTCGATGTGACTCTGCTCTGACGCGCGCTCCTAGGGAGTTGTGTTCGTCTCCAGCTGAGCGGCCAGAGCACCGGCTTCGTCTCGATGAACAAGGGCCGCAAGGTTGGACCTTCAAGCTTCAAGCTTCAGTTGGCATGGCGTCGGGATGCAGTGTGCTTAACACCACTTGGCAGGGACACCAGCCCGGCTTCAACTCTAAATCCCCAACGCGACTGCTACTCGTTCCGCAAAGGTTAAGTGTCTTGCGATTCCAAGGACCGCGTCCGCAGTGTACGTGTAACTAGTTTTCCTTGGCTACCCCCAACCGGTTACAAGCCTGCTAATCTGGCTGCGTCGTAGGGGTGGGCATGGCGATGCAGCGATACATGTGAATGGACTTGTGGGCCTGGACCATACTCGAACAGGTTTTCTCAGAAGCGAGGCTGCACTTGTCTCCAAGTCCTTCGGGTTCCTGGAGCTTTGCGCACGCCTCTTGTTGGAACATCAACGCGCGGAACGTTTTGCAAGTCTCTCTCTCTCTCTCTCTCAAGCGAGTGTGGGACGACGATGCGGTTGTTTCATGAAGCTGGTTTTCCAATTATGGGAGACGACATTCCTTGGACCCCTTCAGTCGACCCTTAGTCCGTGGAAAGAAAGCCCCTGGCTCCGGTAGTCCCATGCGATAGCTCCCGTAAATGCTCTCAGGCGACCGTGCAATATAAAGTCGTCAGATTCTTACTTTACTGGCTCACCATTTACATGCTTCTTTTCAGATGATGGACGTTATCTCGGGCGGTGAAGTATTCCAGAACTCGGTTTATGCGGGGATGTTTGTGCAGAACATCCTCTATGGTACGCCTGGTTCGTGTAGTTGTGCGCTCGTTCCAACTCACCACGTCGCAGGCATCGATCTGGTGCTGTACTTCAAAACCATGTACAGCTTGCTGAACCACCCGGGAAAGCGTAGGAAGTCGGACGTGTTTTACGCCATCTTCAGCACTGTGATGCTGTTAATGATCACCATTTGGGTATCCGCATGGTCGGTATTCTGTGGTAAGATGTGGTCGCTGGATGCAGGTTATCCAGGCGGGCCGGATGCCTTCTGGAAGGCAAACGTCTCAGTTTGGTACATCGCTTTAGCGCGGGCATCGGTCGTGGTACTTCAGCTCATGACAGATGCCTTGATGGTGAGACATGCTCGACGGTAGCAGGTGTTTTGTCCTCACCTGCGCTCCTAGATCTACCGTTGCTGGGCTGTGTGGAACCAATACTGGGTCATCATAGCACCCTCGATGCTGTGGGCAGGTACCTTTGGTGTGTGTTCCCTCTGACGCGTGCGTCAACACGTCTGACGAAACAAGTGTTGGGATTTTTACTTTGCTGGACTTCGAGTGCACACAGCGGGGGGCTTTACTTTCGCGATGCCACCCGCCAACTCGGCCTGGCATATTTCAGTTCCGCTGCGTTCCTGACTGCGATGCTGACGTGGGCGATCTGCTATCGCACACTACGGCACGGCATGTTGATGAAGGAACATCTTGCTTACGAGTTTGCATCGCCCTATTTCGCGATCGTCGCGGTGGTTGTCGAATCCATGCTTCCCTCCGCGATTACTAGGACCACATTCCTGGTGTTGCTCGGGTCAGGGAGCGAGGCGACGAGCGCGTTCGGGTACGTGGATGCATTGATGATGGTACGCCGGTTTGATCGTCCTCCGTTCGACATGGGTGGATCTCCGATGGACTGCACTGATGCGTTTTGCAGGCTATGTCGCCCCAGATGCTCATTCTGCGTGTGGTGATGCGAACGAAGCGGAAGGAGGATGGGGCGAAACAGCCGCACTCGACGATCATGTTCTCCCCTCAGGAGGATGCTACGTTGGGGTCCGTGATGAGAGGTGGTGTGGCACTGGATACACAGGCTTCGGGGTCGATTCGGGAAGACGACGACAGCGTAGTATAACGTAGTAATCTTGCAACCATATTTCGGGCACCTCTCTGCCGTCCGGCTTTCGCTGCCGCCGAGTGATGTCGATCCTTTGATCGAGCGCGTGAGGTTGTTGCACGACCATTGATGTACAGATTCGGGTTTACACATGAGCAGGATCGTCTAAAGCCACGTCCCTGACAATGTCGCTCCATTCGTCCAGGTGTTCGATCATGCGCGCGCACTTTTCTCTCACGTCCTGCTCCGCATCCTTGCCGAGTACGAGATACAAAGGCCACGCCCTGCCTCGTGCACGGCCTTCGCCAAGGACAACTTCGACGAGCGCCTTCATCGCCTTGTCGGGATCCCCAGGCTGCTTCCCCGCAGTCGCCGCGAACGCCTTTGCCGCTTGTTCTCGTTGGTCGTCGTAATCAGGGATAAAGGTGGATCCGTCAAAGCTGCTGCGGTATATCCCTTCCGTGCGGAACGCGCCCGGCTCGACGATGAGGATGCGGACGCCAAAGGGCTCGAGCTCGACAGCCAGGGTCTCCGCGACAGCTGGACAACGAGAAGCGCATGAGGGCGTATCATCCCTCATCTCGGCTCGGACAGAGCCTTACCGTGTATCGCGGCCTTGGATGATCCGTAGAGACCTAACGCGACGCGAGGGCGTCAAGAACGAGGGATCAGTCGTCAGAGGATGTCACTGGACGCCACGTACCGCGTGCCTTTTTTTTTTGCAAAGGAAAAGGACATGACATGCGTCACACGTGAGCTATGCTGAAAGAAACAGAGGGGGCACTGTACCTTGAGATCGGTCTTCCATGCGCTCCGGCTGCCCACGATGACGACCGTCCCGCTTCGCTCTATCAGGAAGGTTACGCGAACGAGGAGACCTTCGACGGTGTCCAATCACGCACGTTGGCGCAAGTAGGGCAGGATCGCCGTGGTGACGTCGAGCGTGCCGAACACGTTCGTCTCAAACTGGCGGCGCATCACCTCCCCCCTGTGGTACGCAACGCGCGTCATCCCATCCTGGTCAGCGGTCTTATTTTTTTTTGGGGGGGGACGACGTACCCGCCTTCCTCGACGAACGAGGGGGTTCCTATCCCCGCGTTGTTCACAAGCACGTCCACGGTGCCCCACCCGGATGCCTGGACGATGGCGTCGATCCGCGCCTTCACGCTCGCGGTCCCAGCGGCGATGTCGAGCTCTGCACAGTGGATGTTGGACGCGCGGTCCGGTCCAGCGTCGTCGCGAAAGTGAGTGATTTTGGCGAGTGTCTTGGCCGTTGCGATCACTCGATCACCGTGGGCGAGGACGATGTTCACGAGGCGCTGTCCGAAGCCAGACGAAGTACCTGCATCAATCTGATCGGCATCGAGTGCTGATCCCGAACAGACAACGGGACAGACCTGTGATGAGCCACACCCTGCCCGTAGGAGATGCCATCGCTGGCAGCAGGAGGACCAGAGAGCTGTCGCACCTGCGAGAGGACTCTGACCTAAATTTAAGTACGACCACCGGCCCGGGGAACCCGACCGACTGCGCAGGACGAGGCTGTTGCCGTCGGTTCATAGATTCAAATGGTCCAAGTCTACATCTCTGACTACATCGTTCCACTCGTCAAGGTGCCTGATTATTCGTGCGCACTTGTTCCTCACGTCTCGCTCCGCATCTTTGCCGAGCACGAGGTACAAAGGCCAGGCCCTGCCTCGTGCACGACCCTCTTCACAGACAATTTCAACGACAGCTTTCATTGCCTTGTCGGGATCCCCAGGCTGCTTTCCCGCACACGCAGTAAAAGCTTGCTCTGCCTGCGCTCGCTGGACATCGTAATCGGGGATCAACTCCGACCCGTGGAAGCTGCCGTTACGATAGATTCCTTCCGTGCGGAACGCGCCCGGCGCAACGATGAGCATGCGAATGCCCAAAGGCTCGAGTTCGACAGCCATTGTCTCTGCAATGGCTGATCGGCGAGAGGGCACGAGTGAGCACCCGTTCTAGTCCGGGCTCGAAGCCTTACCATGTATTGCGGCCTTGGACGCCCCGTAAAAACCTATGCAAAGGTGAGGGTCTAGTCATACAGGCGGTCTTGGTGCTACGTGCCGAGCCCCTGTTGAACAATCGCACGTCATGCACGAGCTACACAGTAAAAATGGTGGGTGCTATACCTTGACCTCTGACCTCCACGCACTCCGACTGCCTACAACGACGATTGTTCCACTTCTCTCTATTGATCGTGTGAGGGAGGAGTAACATTGACCATGTAGGGACTCACGTTTGCGCATGTATGGCAAGACTGCCGTGGTCACGTCGAGCGTACCAAACACGTTTATCTCAAACTGGCGCCGCATCACTTCCGTTCTGTGATACACGGGGTCGTATGTCACTCTGTCATAATCTTCTTTTTGCAGACATACCCGCCCTCCTCGGCGAATGCAGGGATCCCTACCCCCGCATTGTTGACGAGCACGTCCACAGTGCCCCACCCTGACGCCTCAACGATGGCATCGACGCGTTCTTTCACCAGCGTTGTTCCAACGGCAATGTCAAGTTCAGCACAGTGGACATTGGACGCCCGTTTGGGCTCGGTGTCGTTCAGAAAGTGGATAATACTGGCGAGCGTCTTGGCCGTCGCGATGACTCGATCGCCCCGGGCCAGCACGATGTTCACGAGCCGACGTCCGAAGCCGGATGACGTACCTACAATGTTGCAATATCGGCATCCGGCAAGAGGATAGGCCGGCGGGACAAACCTGTGATAAACCACACTTTGCCACCAGGAGGCGTCATGTCAACGGCTAGATCATGATGGGAGGACTGGAGATCTGTCGTGGGTTTGAGTTGCACGCTTTGGCGCAGGTCTGAGAGACGGATCGACTACGCGATGAAGAAACATTCCTTTAGTGACTCTGTGGGCTGACAGGCGCGGCCTGAGTGATACCTTTGGGTATGAATCTCCCAACACGATATGTTGCGCGCCTGGCACTCCGGGGTTGCCGAAGCGGCTACAGGTTGGAACGAGAGCGATGGGAGAACCTCGCCGAGGCTTGCACAAACGGGTGAACATGTGGGTGGTAAGAGGCGAGTAGCGGTGACATGTTAGGCTTTTCTAGTGCTGTTGCTAATCCCGGCGGTGCCCGAGAACAGAGCTGAGCCGGCAAAGTGTGGAGGTCCACAACGGGTGAGTGAAGTGAGTCTGCAGGAAAGGTGCGACCGGCCGTTTCACGTTCGGGTTTCACGTAGACTCGCCATCGCTGTTTTCCCTTGAGGCTTGACGGCGTGCGAAAGAGGTTGAAGTTGCCACGTCCCTATTGCCCCACGAGTTCCAACACTACCACGACAGGAAACGCACGGCTGGCTTTGATCAATGAAACAGGTGGTGGGCGTAAAGACGTATACCGTGCCCTGCCGACCTGCAGGAAGGAATCGGTCGCTGGCTTGCGTGACATCATGCGGTGTGAATTTCGCACGGTCCCAACATCACCCCCTTGAGCGCCAATCATCGATTGACCCTCGCTGATTGATCCCTCTTTTCTCCTTCTCGCAACCAGGCCGACAAAGAGATGGCGCGCAGATTCTTCGTTGGAGGCAATTTCAAGATGAATCCAAGCTCTGTGCAGCAGAAAAAGGACATCATCAAGATCCTCAACGAAGCGGACTTGGATCCCTCGACCGGTATGTGCCGATCGTCAGGCGCTCTCCCGCTGGGCTCAAAGGCCGGGTGCAGAGGTCGTCATTGCGCCCCCTGCGCTCTATCTCATCCCCCTCAGCGACCTCGTTCGCAAGGAGATCCAGCTTGCCGCCCAGAACAGCTACATCAAACCATCCGGCGCCTTTACGGGTGAAATCAGGTCAGCTGGCGCCATCCAGCCTTTTCAGAGTATTTTCTCATGCCTATTCAGCCCAGTACAGCTTGCTGACGCAGGGATCCCGTACGTCATTCTCGGTACGTCCATGTTTCTGCGAGTCCCGCTTGGTGTACTACCAGGACCTCGCCCTAGGACATTCGGAGCGTCGCACACTGTTCCACGAAACATCTGAGCTCGTCGGAACCAAAACCAAGGCGGCTCTAGATGCATCGCTCAAAGTCATCCTCTGCGTTGGTGAGACCCTCGCGGAAAGAGAACAAGAGAGGACGACGGAGGTGGTCAACGCACAACTGCAGGCTGTCGTAGATACCCTCAAGAGCGAGGCCCACTGGAGGTATGTCTCCCCGACGTTTCCAAACCTGGACCCGGATCTGAACGTTACCTTTTCCAGCAACATCGTGATCGCGTACGAGCCAGTGTGGGCGATCGGCACGGGCAAGGTTGCCACCGCAGCGCAGGCGCAAGACGCTCATGCAGAGATCCGTGAGTTCTTGAAGTCGCACGTCTCCGGGAATGTTGCGGAGACGACGAGGATCATATACGGCGGCTCCGTCACCGCACAGAACTCCAAGGAACTTGGTGGGTTCATCTCCGCCGCCGTGGTTCTTGTGCCTAATCTGCACGGGCTTGTGTAGCGACCCAACCGGACGTCGACGGGTTCCTCGTTGGCGGTGCATCATTGAAGCCCGAGTTCGTGGATATTATCAATGTGAAAAGGAAGTGATAGAAATACCGTTAGAGTGGTCGTTAGCCGAGCAAAGATTCGGATGTGGATGTGGATTGCTATCCGAAAAAGGAAATTTACCCTAGCCCGTCGCGTCCAGTACGCGTGGGTCTCGCATTCGCCGCACACCATGTTGAGGTCGCTTCTGGCGCCTCTTCGAACTCTTCAGGATCACGTACGCGAGACCGAGTTGGACGACAGTGCTCAGCCAAACGTGTCTGCCGCTCAGAGAAGCGTTCTCCTGAACCAAGTCAGATCCCTGGTAGAGGAGCTCAAGTTGGCAGGGGACACTCACTCCAGGATCACGGTACACAGTTTTGCGTCACCAAGCCTTTGGTTTATGGATCGTCCTTTGCAGATTCTGCACTCCCTTCAGTCTGTCATCGGAGATCAGCACTCTGGGGCCTTGGACGCATTTCGTGAAGCAGACGGTTTTCTCGTCTTGATGCATGTCCTGTCAACTCTGGCTGTGGCGCCATCCGCATTTTCCGTGCCTCAGACAACTCAGCAAGTGTTCGATTGCATGCAGCTTGCATTTATGCTCGCCTCGACGGCTTTGGATCAACACTCGATCAACTTGACGTTCTTCGAGGTGAGCGTACCGTCTGCCCTTGCACATGTTCTCATATTCCACGCTAGAAATATGTTGGATATGCAGCCTTGTCTGACGCTTGTGACACACTCATCAAACATCCTGTCACCTTTGAAAAGACACTCGGGTGTCTTCTTTCGCTCTCCGTCCATGACTTTGCTGTGGTCGACATTTTCACGACGTTGCAAGCATATTGTAATGATCTCCACGAGCTTGACATCCATTTCTTGGAGTTCACACCATCGCTTGACATCATACACCTACCTCGTGTCTTTAACATCGTCTGGGAGATTCTGCTCGGATCTCTCACGACCAACCATTCCCTGCGACTCATAGTGTATAAGATCTTGGAGCATTTCACCCAGTCGTCCCATCGTAACCTTGCCATCTTGAGCATGCTGGGTGTATTGACACCGATATTTTCCGGTTTTACATCGATGACAGGCCAACAAGGTTCGCATGGCGTGGAACGTCGACTACAATGCAAAATCTTGAAGCGTCTATTCGAGATGGGTGCCTCTACTCAGGACTCGCGACGATTGTTCCAGTATGCCGTGAAAGAAGACAGATCGCTGGATACGGAGATGATCGACCTCATCCGTACCGCCTTGAAATCGAGGTGGCCGTCTCACATTTGTTTCCAGGATAAGTCTGCAATATCTATGCCACTTGGTAGTTCCAATACACTCCCAGCGTCTGGCTTGACTTTCGCAGTAAGTGCCATGGGACGTTGTCCTCTCGATACTTGATTACATCTAGCTTCTCCATAGCTATGGGGGTGGTTTGAAAGAATGCCCTCTGTGGCGCACAGAATCTTCAGTATCTTTTTTAACGAGCGTTGTGCCATAGAGCTGTCCATAGGCAGCAATGGTGCTCTTGCTTTACGGACTAGTTCTCGCCAGGAATTCAGAGTTTCATCAAAGGCTCGGATAGAGACTTCCCGCTGGACCCACATCGTCCTCGTTTACTACCCTCATCCGGCCACTCGAGCTGCCGTCCGTACGTTCAGGCGTGTCATATACTGCTCTGGTTCTAACATTCTCTCTAGGTATATTTTTAGATGGTGTTCTTACCGAAACGCTTGACTGGACCTACCCTAGTATCCATGAGAATTGTGTTGGCGAATTTACGCTGGGGGACAAAAGACCAGACAGGGCTTCTAGTTGGTGTGTTGCGTCAGCGTATCTCCTTTCTACACCACTAGGTGAGTGTCCCTTTGTATTCTCGTGTCCTTTTGTCGTTGATTCGGGCTAGATGATGAACTCCCTAGGTTCATCCATCACCTGGGACCCAGATATGACGGAAACTTTCAGGACAGAGCTCTTGTTCGGTTTCTCACATATGAAGCGTCTACTTCATTAAATATGCATATGACTGGCACTGGGTCAGCGTCCGGGGAGACGTCTCTCAAGAGAGCCGTCAGGGATGGCGTCGTGATCAACGAAGCCTCCGTTCTGTGTAAAATCACCACTAAGAACATTGCTGATTTTCCATCCCTCGATGCACATCTTTTGCCGACGAACCAGGATGTAAACAACAATCTTGTATCTGGATCCCTCATTGCTATTCCATGCCAACCATTTGATCTTGCGCTATGGAGTATAGGCGGTGCTCGACAGGTGCTCTGTCTAGTCTCTCTTGCGGAGGTGAGCACTCCGCATGTCGATTGTTTTACGTCCTATCGAACCATGAAAGACGCCGCATGAGTTGTCCCGGACCATCACTATCTTGTGTGATAGTCTTCGTAATTGTTGGCAAACTTCGGAGGATATGGAACGAGTTGGTAAGAATGACTAATGACTTTTGGTGATCATGATCGTTGCTGATGAATGCAGCTGGCTACGATGCTCTTACCAGTATCCTATATCAGAAAAGTCGCCTCATCAATATGACAACTTTTGAGATCTTGTTCGAGCTTCTTGGGCTAAGTTTTCGGTCCCCAGAGTAGGTGGCGTCCCATGCTTGCCTTTACTGCATAACCCATGGCTGACCATTCCAGCGTTTCCACTATCACGAACACGATCGCATATACGACCATCGCCCTCGAATTTGAACTTTGGTCAATGACAACCCCCGATATTCAGCGCGCCCATCTCGAGCATTTCGCGTTTCTCCTGCGCGCTAGCCGCTACAGGAAATTTAACGCTAAGGCTTGCTTATCGAAGCTAAATCTCGTGCGTAGATTGCTCTTTGCTCTGCAAACGTCATGGTACCCTCCGGAGACAATCCCTCATGTCGTGAATGCATTGGGTGTCGTCATGCAAGCACATTTCCTTGCCAATGACACTATCAAACCCGTCGCATCGTACATCGCAGCGAATGTGTCTTCTGGTGCGTGTACTGTTTCCGTTCGTGTGGGACAAGATGCGATTATTATGGTGACTCTGTAGACACGGCGCCGCTGCCTTCGCCTCGGGCTTCCTTTACAGGTGGTAACAGTAACAATAGCGAGAAGGCGCGACTTGTCTTGGACGCGGTTATATCGCTTCTCCGAGTCCCGACCATGTATATGAAGTTCGCAGAAGTGCTACCTGTCGCACGTGTTGTGTTGCTGTGGCTCGGATCTGAGCCATCCCCTTCTCTCGTTTGCCAAATCCTTGCGATGATCGGCATCAGTTTTAGTACCTCCTCTTCCTTTGGAAAGAACTTTGAGCTCGCAAATGGCTGGCTTGCTTTGAGAAAGGTGCTGCCACCCATCTGGAATGATATCATCCATGCAGCTGCTCTCGAATTACTTTTGCAGCCAGCGCGCGGTGGGGCCCTCTCCAGAGCTGTCAAGTGTCCCCAAATGCTCTCTGTGATATTGCTCGCACTTCGCAAAGGACTGTTGGTGTGTTCTGATGCCCAGGTCCCAGGTTCGTTCTCTCCGCCGTTCCTTATCGAAACAAAAAAAATACTGATGTTGTTGCGATCTAGGGCCATCGAGACTTGTCGTCGAACGGATTCTTGATGATTTGATCCATCTCCACGATTCCCAGTCATCGTTTCGTCATCTGTTTAACTTGCCGAGCCCGACAGAGATACTCATCGAATGCCTCGTGTCCTCCGGAAAAGACGACTCGAAAGTGTCCACACAACTTGCACATTTTGGGTTGTTAGTCGCGACGGGTAATCATGCGTCATCGGGACAGAAGCAACAGGTGAGCGAGATGCCGGGTTCCAGACGCATCTGACGTCATCATCGTTCCAGATATTGGATATCATCAGGCCCAAATCTCGGACAACGAGCCAGGTCGTCACGCCATCGTCGAGTAGACTTGCGTCCGTCCAAGAAGAAGCACTGCGCAAGAGCACCAGGCGTCTGCAAGAATGGCGGAACACAATCATTGCCTCTGAGCGAGAGCGTTATCGGAAAGCGTTTATCGACATGTGAGGCCAAGTTCGTCCCGCGCGGTGTGATTGTGACTGTGAAACCACAGGCGTGAGCGTCGCCGGCGCATCGCCGCGATTGGCGAGGGCGTTTTGGGTGGATGTTCGGAGCGTGACGTGTGGTGTCATATCGGACGTGAGCGGACTTGGAGACTGGACGAGACGGAGGGGCCGCACCGAACGCGGTGTGCCGTACTCCCTTCATTTCTTGGGATGCTCGCTCATCAGTGCTCAGGAACAAGCTGGAACCGTCCGCCGAGTTGTACGATCTGGCGCATCAAGCAGAAGATATTACTACGACGAATAGTCCAGGAGACGTGGAAGTCTCTTCTACCTCGCAGATAGATGGGTCGATCAAGGACGACACAGAAACGTTGGAAGACAATGGGAACGCGTTGGAGGACGAAATCGGGGAAGACAAACATCGTCGGGTGAGGCACGAACTGGAGCCGGGGGACGTCATCGAGGCCGTTAGCACCATATGTCGCGTGTCGGGGGTGGACTGTTATCGTACGCACGCTCCTTCCTTTTCGCTGGATCGCCTTTGACTCTCCTTTTCAGCCGGATTACTCATCTTTGGACATTCGCACCTGTACATGCTGGACGGGTTGATCGAGAACGCCTCGGGTGAACTGATCGATGCCGCTGATGCACCAAAAGGGATGTTTTTCGTAGCTGGGAGCACACCACATCTGCGTAGCCCCCGGAGAGCACGGCGATGGTAAGTTGAGAAGCATGGGATCCTTGAGCACATGCAGTGTTCATGGGATTGCAGGTCGCTTGAGCAGATCACAGGGTTCTCGAACAGATCGTTTCTGTTTAGGGATATCGCGTGAGTGTGGTCCTTGTGACTTGATTGGACCTCGACTCAGTCGAGGCCAGTCTGGAAATTTTCTTCAAGGACAGTCGGACGCTGTTGGCAGTCTTCCTGAACGGTACCCATCGTCATGACATTTCACAGCGATTACAAGCCGTCATAACACGACATTCGACTCATGAACACGTGTCCACGCTTGGACTAGCATTGCGAGAGATGAGCATAGCGATTCCAATAGGGAAAGGAAGGGCGGCACCGACCACTCATGACAAGGCACTGACGACCGCTCAAAGGCAATGGCAAAACAGAGAGATCAGTAATGTGAGTGGTCCAATTTTATTGCATACGTGTATCATACCTGACTCCCGTTAGTACACCTACCTGAGCATCCTGAATCAGCTCTCGGGACGCACGCCGAGCGATGCTACCCAGTATCCAGTCTTCCGTGCGTTTCCTTGTTGATATATGCTAGCATTTGTCTGACCATGATTCGGAAGCCTGGGTTTTGAAGGACTACACCTCGGACACGTTGGATTTGTCACTGCCTGATTTGTTTCGAGAGTAAGTCGTCTTCTACATTCTTTCATCCCTTTGGATTACACTGCGCGGCTTCCATAGCCTTTCGAAGCCAATGGGAGCGCTGACCCCAAAGCGCTGTGAGATCGCCCGAGGTCGCTATGAAAACTTGGAAAGCGTCGGAGAGAAACCGTTTCATTACGGTACCCATTTTAGCTCGTACGACCCGGATTCTTTAATGTGGCGCTGTTTTGGCGGGTAACTCATGTTCGATGGACAGATCTATGATTGTTTGCCACTTCTTGATTCGGATGGCGCCGTATACGGGCATGTTCAAGACCCTGCAGGTACGCCTCTATCTTGAGATTAAATCTGGTTACCGACACATTCCACAGGGTGGGGATTGGGACCTTCCTGACAGACTGTTTATGTAGGCCGAGGGGCATACTTCGCATACATTACTGATCAGCCTGTGTAGCGACATTGGACGAACATACCTGTCGGCATCGCAAGACGTGAGAGGAGATGTAGGGGAGCTCATTCCCGAGTTCTTTACATGTCCCGAGTAAGCCTCGACCTGTGCAAAGTAATATCCGTCTTAGACGCTGGCTAGGTTCCTCGAAAACTCGTCCAACATCGACTTTGGCTCTTCGACGACCACAGGCGAAAAGGTCCACGATGTGAAGTTGCCGCCATGGGCCAAGGGAGATCCCCTATTGTTCATACATCTGCATCGTCAGGTGAGTGGTACCCACCGCGCTCGTTCCCGCGCTCTAGCATTCGCGCTTACCTCTTTGAAGGCTCTGGAGAGTCGCCACGTGAGCGAGAATCTCCCTGCATGGATTGACCTTATATGGGGATGCAAACAACGTGATGTCGATTCTCTCAACGTATTTCATCCGCTCAGCTACGAGGGCGCAATAGGTGAGCCGACTTCAATGTGTCTGCGATAAGTGATCCTCAATCACATCACAGACCTGGACAAGATCGCAGACCCTATCGAACGAGAGGCAACGATCGGGATCATCCATAACTGTGAATATGCCAACTTCGTGTCGTTTGATGCGGGCTCACGCCGTAGGTAGTTGGACAGACGCCACGAAAGCTCTTTTACTCGCCTCATCCACCGAGAAATCTGCAGGGTATACTAAGTCTGCCGGTACAAGCATCCCGGGGAATACCGGAGGATGCTCTAGCGTTGACCCGGGACACTCGACCGCTGAGAGGTATGATCAGGGACGTGTTTGTTGCATAGACGCGCATTCACGCCTTCCATAGCGGCACTTGATGGACCTGTAGCATGCGTAGTGAAGGACGGCGGTGGGAAGATCACCCCTGTTCCCCACGGCGTGCTCTCTCCGCCATCGCGACCGGATGAACAAGTTCGATGGGGACATGACGGCACCCTCCGGGTGCTCCGTCACGGCGCGGTAGGCGTTCTGCGTTCCTGCACCCGAAGATGACTCACGGTGGCTTGTTCCAGGTCGTGCAAACGATCGAGGCTACCTCTCCTACCTGCGCCGCTTTTGCGGATCAAGACACTCTTGTGACTGGATCGGATGATTCCTTGGTGCGCATTTGGCGCCTTTCCCATGCCCCGTCGTCGACGTCGCCATTCGTGGGTCCGACGGCTGCCAAAGTCCGTAAAGAACATGAGACCTCGTTGTCTCTCGTGCACCTCCTGCGCAAACATAGCGCTCCTATAACCTGCCTCCGTGCGTCCAGGGCTTGGTCCGTGGTGATCAGTGGGAGCTTGGATGGGAGTGCCATCCTGTGGGATCTCAACAAGGGTGTGTACGTCCGATCGATTTGGCACGCGGGAGACACCTCGATCCAAGACACAGCCGTGCATCTCGTCGCGATCAACGAATCTACGGTACGCGTCAAGATTGGACACGCGCGCGCGTGAGCATCTCACGGATCGAGATTTTCTTTTAGGGCTACGTCGCGACCTGTTCTCCCCACACCTTGTGGCTGCACAGCATCAACGCGCGGCCGATTGCGAGATTAGATCTCGTGCCGGGTATTTCTCGAGGCACACGATCGCTGCCCTACGTGACGTCCATCGCGTTCCACGAGCGAGATTACTCTCATCTGGGCATTCTCGCTACCGGACACGCGGACGGCTCGGTTGCCTTGTATACGTGGAACGCGGAAGACACGCCCGAAGGCGTTCGGGCGCGATGGAGTTTCATTAAAGTCCGAGACTTGGAAGCCGAAAAGGAGAACTGTGCATCCATCTCGTCGCTCGATTTCATGGGGCAAGTTCTATCGTTTCTCTTCCCGACGGCTCCACTGAGATGTCTGGCATGTCTAGTGAGACGTTATGGGTGGGGGATGCGTCGGGAAAAGTGGTTCGGTGGTCTCTCCCTGACTAAATGAAACCGGTGGGTGGCCAAAGCATTTCCTTAGGCTGTATCGTGAGTGCCAGATATCTTAACCCGACCCTGAAATTTTCCGTAGACGTGACATGTTGTCGGGCACGATCGTTAGGACACGGTCTGTATTACCACCCGGATGGACAGGCCGACGTCCGAGGTGAACCTACCTTGTACTGCCGATGTGAACATGACACACTTTTTGTAAGTACCGAGTGACCCAGGAAGCAGACCAGTGTGGACATCGGAAGGCAAAAGACCGCGAAACAGGTGAATGGACCGTCTTACAGTGGTGCTACTAGAACTAGTGCAATATGACGCCTGTGTCAACCTTCCAATTTGACTGAAGCTGTAAACCCTTGAGCGCTCGCTCTGGGGTATGCTCTTCCACAAGGCGGTGATCGCGGTAGGGATCCCCAGCAGGGTCCGCATACAAGCAAACGGGACGTTGCACGACCAACGGTGGGGTATGAACGGCAACGCAGCGAAAACCAGCGGGGTTGACTCGCCACCCTTTTCAAGACCGCAGAATGAAGAATTCGGGCATGTACAACGAACCGCCCGAATGGTCGATCCACGGCAACGCGATTGTTGCTCAGCACGATCGCCCCGAGACTGATTCGCACTTGGGGTTATGATCCCGGGCGCCACTGCGCCGCACGAACCACGGTAAGGCGATGTCACGAAACGGCGAACGATGCCAATCGTCGTCCCATCGAGTGCGAACCAAACGGAGACTGGCTTGTACCCGGGATCGACCAGCGAAAGGCTTCTTCCGCAAAGCTAATTGGGAACGTCGCAGATCGGACGGTTCAAGTTGTTCCCGGGATGCATTCATCCTTTTTCCCCGTCATGTACCTGCTATCGTACATGTTTGGCGTGTGGGGTCGGTTCAGCGGTGTCTTGCACGTCGTTCGTCGTACGTGTGGTGTTCCACTGGCTGCATGGATGATCCCCACATTAGCACGGAGATACTGAGCCTCGTGGCATAAATTCCTGGGGGGCGTAGTGTCAGTCATGAGCGCTGTGAGGAAGAGCCCCTCTGCGTTTTGGATGCACCAGGAAGAGTATACCTGCCCGTCGTCACTTGTCAGATCCCCCTGAAAAGGGCCCTTCCATCCTGCCTTGATGGCCTTCTTGCTACATGGGCGCTAGTCAGAGATAAAGGACCCAGAATGACGCTTGCTCGGCCGTAGGGGGGAAACGTCGGCCGAGTCAGTCACGGAGTGATACGCACACACGGTTTTGGGTTCATCTGGGCACCCTGATCAGAAGACGGTTCAGGGACCGAAGAACGAACACCCATTTGCTGACAAGGCGTTCTGCGTACGTAGTAGAACGCCCAACGTGCCTCCGAACGGTGTCAGCATGTCTGCATGGTCACTTCCATTCTTTGTCGATGTCGTAGAGCCAACGTGTTGGGGTGAGCCCTGACTGTGGACCGTATCTGGAGCTCCTCCACACGCACATCGTCACACGGCCCGACGTCAGCTGGCAGCACGAACCTTAACCGCGAAATGATATCTCATGTCGGAGTAACCCCGTTCCGGGTGCGATACGCCTTCGCCATTCACCGCGCAGGTTTTGCGCCTGCTGCGTAACTGGACGCCGCCCGGGCCGTCCGACTTTGTGTTTTTTTTTTTTCTTCTGACGAGTCCCACTGGGAACGCCCGCCGTGTGTTCCTGGACCCTCTTCTTGATACTGCGGTCCCGAAAGAGTTAGCGACGAGAACGGACTGGTCATGAGCTTGAAGCTTCACTTCCCTCGCTTCGAAGCCACTCGACGGAACAATCCACGACCGTCTTCGGCTTCCTTTGTCATCGCCGTAAATACGATGCTCTGCCGGTCGGGTTTCACTGGCGCACTGGTGCCAGTGTCGCCACACTGCTGTACGCTTTGCGACCATCGATATCAAAGACAGATGACACACGGACCACGTACTGCGATCGGTGTATCCGGATATTGCAGAAACTTTTGGTATCTGCTTTCCCACTGCTGCCGATGGCAGAGACATGCCAAAGGGGGCAACACCGCGCTGACTCAGTGGGCCCATGCCGGTGACCAAGAATCGCGGTGCCCACGCCGATGGGTGGACAGGTCTCAGAAACGAGCCAAGATGTCCAGCGTATACGTTTTTACCAACGCACGTTCGTCAGGTTCTTACCTGTTGGCTTGTTACTGAAGCGCTCGGTTGGCCCCACGCGCCCGTTCCTGTGGTCAAACCCTCCTCAGACGATGGCGCGCTCGTGAAGCGCCTTTGGATGTGCCTTGGTGGCGCACGAAACGGAGAAAACGGCGTGACCTCGGAGGACATGGGATCAACGGATTACCCCACACGAGCGAGCGTGATAACGAGCAGGGCCGTGACGTCCACACAGCACTTCCAGGAAAGGATCGCCCAACACCCCGCCGCCCCGCCTGATGGGCTATGTTGATCCCCGCAGACGGTTCCGTATTTAGGCCAACCAAGCACGAGCACAGAATCCGGCTCCAGACGGATCTTGTCAAGCACGGCGATGCAGCGTCCTACTTGGATCCGGGAGCCGTGGTGAACATACGTGTCAAGTGAGCGCATTAGTCCATTAATCTTACCCGCCGCTCAAAGTCTCACTGACGCCACAAGAGATGATGTATTGTTAACATCGCCGTCAAATGGGCCTCGTTATCATCACGATCGAAGAGGGCGTCCGCTGTCAGCGACGAATATATATATATTGTTCGGGGAGTGGGGATAGCAAGGCCTCGGACTCAAGAAATTTCACCAGGCGGCGGTTCCTGATGCGTCCAATGAGCCGGCAGATATTCCCGTGATGTTGTATTACGCAAAGTTGCACCGTGCCATGTTGACGCAAGTGCTATTCAAGTCCAGCATGGGTTCCACGCAGACACGACCCTTGATGGCACTTCTGGGTGGGAAGAGAAGAACGTGTGGCACCCGAATGAACACGGGCACTGCAAACGTTTCATAAGCGGTCATCCCCACTGGTCACGCGAATCGACTTGGCCGTCTGTGCTGCCGCACTGTGCTGGCTCACATGATACTGTTTCGTTCAATGGGTCTAAAGTTTGCGTCAAGTCCGGGTGAGCAACAGACCATGCTCACATCCCAAAAGAAGACGACGCACCTCGATCCCCCAAGAAACGCCCTTCCAATCTGGCGAGTATCGTAAGTGGTACGCGGCCACATTGAACGGAGGGAGGATAGCACCGCTCCATCGGGGCCCACCACTGTAAACGTCAACAAACTCGCTCGGCCGTTTTTCTACACCACCGGCGATCTGGTCCAAAAGCGGCTGGCATGGATTTCGCAGTGGCTCGGTCACGCAGTATTGCGTCTTCGGCAAGCGCGAGTTCGGTATAGAATTCTTGAAAATTTTACACGGGGTCTCACGCTGTGGGCGCCGTACTACGTGGCGAATCGATTCGCCGCAAGAATTGGAGCCTGCGAGGTTGCTTGTGATGGTCGCGGAACCTCATAGATACTGGGGTGTTGTAGACGTAGTTTGGATTCAAAGGAACGGACTGCGACAGAGGCCATGGCACTGAGGGACTGACCACGATAAACAACGCCAAACGAGTGCGCTTGATGCATGTCTTTATCGTGGGCAGAGCGAAAGGACCGGCTGAGCTCACTGCTGCAGGCTCGCGGCGACGAAGACGAGGGCATCGCTCTTGACCGCGTTCTGCATGGCGCCAACACTCGCAAGTCCCCCCCCCCCAATGACTAGTCCTTCCCAATTAATCCGTCCGGTACAGCAACGACCGTAAAGATCGACTCGCTGCGGTTCACCGACAAAGATCTTGTCGTCCTGGGTGCCTTGGACCGCGGCCAGTTCGGTGTTGTCTGTCCTATCATTTGCGCTCGCAGTTCTCCCAATGACACCACCCCAGATCGACGTGGTCAAATGTGTCCTTGACAGACGTGTTTATGTTCGCAAGTCGATCGAAAGAGTGTCCGCACTCAGGTCCCACGAGGTACTCTACCGCAGCGGAGGACTTTACCGTGGCTGACCCAGGCTCGAGTAGCAATGCTCCCCTCAGACTGAACGCGATGTGCTCGTGCTTGCCAGGCACACGAACACCATGTGGGCACCCCATCTTTTGTGTGCGTTCCAGACCTCCACGCATCTCAACCTTGTCATGGACTATGCCGAGGGCGGCACCTTATGGGACGTGCTTGAATCTAGTCCTCATGGTGGCAGAGTGTTGGAAGCTGATCTGGAATGGTGGGCTCCCCAAGCTGTATGCGCGATTCATTGGTGTCACTCTCAGGGGTTCGCACACCGGTACGCCCGTATCTGAACATATTGGATACTGCTTGAATCGTGGCATGACAGCGACATTAAACCTCACAACTTTGTCCTCACTTCGACTTTTCATCTACGACTGATTGATTTTGGTTCTGCAGCACCTCTGTCTCCCTTGGAATCCGACGGGAGCCAGAACATTCCACAACGCTACTCATTAGTCCCTTGCGGCACTTGTGACTATATCTCCCCCGAAATTTTACAAGCGCATGAGGACGCCCTACTGGCACTCGAACTCTCTGACCAGACTCCAGCCTCCCTTGGCTCTGAGCAGCCGGCGAGCAGCTGCGGTTCAGAGACGGATTGGTGGAGCCTTGGGGTCATGCTTTACGAACTGATATATGGCGTCACACCGTTCTTTGCTAACGACATTGGAACAACCTACCTTCGAATTATGAACCACGAGGTCTGCTCTTTATCGCTTGATGTCGCCGCTGCTGCGGTCTCACAGACCACTAGACCAGCTTGCAGTTTAACAAATCTGTCCCCATTTCTGATTCCTGTCGAGACCTGCTACGACGGCAAGTATCCCCTCGGACATTTCTGGGGTGTGTCTGACATCTCGAAGGTTTTTGACTTGCCGCGAACGTAGACTCGGTCGTCGTCATGTGATGGAAATCACTGAACACCCATTCTTCAAGTACACGCATTGGGCAGGCGTCGGGACCGGTAGTTCACTCTCACTCGACGTTCTGTTCCTTTAGTGACGGCGGGTTTCTAGACGACTTCCCGCGGGAGCTTCACGTGCCACACTTTACATACACGACGCCCGTTATCGGTTCACCTCATCGTACGTTCCCCGAGCCCCAGGATGAAAGCAGTTGTCGTCCATTCCACTTTTCTGCATTGTTCCAATCCTCCAGGGGCACGTCTCCGGGCTTGTCCCTGGTGCGCTCGGCTCTCCGCACTACTTCCGAATCGGGACTCCCGCCAGCTGAAGCATCCTTTATCGGGTTTTCATGGGGGCCACCCAGAGATGCGTTCGTGCTGCCGGGCACGGGCACTCGTCGGAGAGAGCCAGATACGCTGAAAACTCCTCGGCCTCTGCTCCCTGTCGAATCCAGCCCCCGCCCGTCGCATGGAGAGCGCATGACACCGTCAGACCGCCTGGGGGCCTTCACGACGCCTGTCCGACCGCACAATATATCACTGTATCACACACTCTCACGGACGGACGTTGCCGGTCGCACACCAATGCGTCGCGCGGTGTCTGACCGTGAGGCGATGAGGCAGCTTGTGGATTGTATTGGTATGAGTGCGCGGAAAAAAGTGCTTGCCAGCGGTCGAAAGCCACGGATCCTTGGCTCTGTCAACCCAAGCCGAACGCAGACTGTCAAGAAAGAGCTCAGGTTTGGGCCGCCGTCTACGGTAACGAGGACTGACGGAGAGGACTTCCCACCTGTCCGTGTTGTGCCGGAGTCCGAGGCGACGGAATCGGGATCGGAGGGGCCTCCCAGTCCGAGCCCGAGTCCGCGACCTGGCTCAGCCATGTCGATGCTGAGCCGCCGAAGCAATACGCCGACGGCGGCGGCCCCTCAGTCTACGCGGTTCCTAGGTGTACGATCGGGTTTGCCGTCCGAGGTGTCTGACGCGCAGGGGGACGAGGAGGAGGAGGCGTTTTGTGTGCTGGAGAGGCGGCATGCGGCGATGGTCTCGCGGTTGTACAGTCTGCAGACGCGGATAGACCGGCTTCGGTCGCTTGTTGGGCCATAAGGCCATAAAGGATGGGTTGTGCACCGGAACAGGCACGTACAGCCCCCCCGCCGATCTGAGCTGCTTTGAGTTGTGAGGATGCGGTAAGCACCCCGCCGACACTGGGAACGAGATTCTGGCCGATGCACATGGATCTGGCCGTGCTCACGTACCTGCGGATGCCCTGGGAACGCACGCCCACACACAGCCGCCCGCCCACAAGGCGCTCTTTCGGGCTGCTCCTGCGGGGGACATGAAACCATGCATGTCGCGAGCGAGTGTGCCGGCGATGGCGTGGCACCGTGGCTAGCACGGATCTGGCTCGGAGGAGGCAGCGTGCCGTGTATGTCATCTCATAAGCTTGTGGACTTGTTTATGTACTCACGACCAACGCTTCCACTCTCGGCCGTCAAGTGGTCATCCCAACTCCTTCCGTTGCTTGGCCCATATTTAGGAACGATGGAAGACACTCGCTATTTAAACACGCTCGGTCTCTGGCCGCTGCGTCCCCCAAAGGCCCTCTTCCGCCTCACGACGCGACATGATGGCATACGTGCACTGGCAGACCGTCGACCGATCCCTTCGCGTCCTCTACCGCTACACCAAGACCGACATCCTCACGACCGTCATTCCCGTGGTGCGTCTCGCCCTGCGCGTCCGCCTCACCCGTGTTCACGGCCCCCGCAGACACTGTTTGCCGCTGCCGCCGCCCCGCTCTGCGATGTCAGACACCTCCCCAGCGTGGTGTTCTGGATATGGCTGCATCTCTTGCAGTTCAACGTCTCGAACCAGCTGGTCGACCCAGAAGAGGACGACAGGAATAAGTCCTTCCGTCCGATCCCTGCCGGCCTCATCAGCATTCGGGACGCCACCCTCTTGCGCTGGATCCTCACCCCGGCGTGCTTGCTGCTTTCTGCTGCGTACAGCGTCCAGCTGTTCACTGTCAGCACCGTGCTCGCCTCTCTCATCATCTGGTACAACGAACTCGGGGGCCACCAACACTGGTTCTCCAAGAACATCGTGACCGCGTTGGGCTACTCGCTGTTCGAGCTCGGTGGCACTATCGCTGCCGGTGAGTAAGCGACCGGCCGTGCGTCTGCTCGTCGCTGACGCCCGGCGCTGCAGGATGTGACCGATCGGTGATCGAACCCATCGCGGTCATCGCGGTGGCCATGAGCATGGCGATCTTTGCGACGACGCTGCACTGCCAGGACTTTAAAGACGAAGAGGGCGACCGGTCGATAGGGCGCAAGACGCTCCCCATCGTGTTTCCCTTTCTCGCGCGGGCCTCGGTCATGATCGGGCTGCCGCTATGGTCGGTCTGCCTGACGTGTCTGTGGAAGATCGACGTGCTCTGCAGCGCGGTGTTTGTCGCGTACGCGGGTCTGGTCGGCATGCGGTTCATGATGCTGCAAAGCGCGCAGGCGGACAAGAGATCATGTCAGCTATACAGCGTAAGCCCGGGCCCGAGCTTGTCGCAGGGCCGTCGTGACTGATGTCGCTTCCCAGTTGTGGTTCTCCGTCGCACATCTGTTGCCAGGTTATTGGCGGTTCTTTCATGGCACCCAAGCCTGCTTTGCCGCCTTCTGATGCTTGTTCCGTTCGCTCCGCGGTGTATCCCAGACGTGCCTCTCTACGATACTTGGCGCTGTTGTTGTTGTAATGGAGACGTGGCTTTTTCGCCACTTGTATTGTTACTTAATTCCTGCCTCTGTCGTGCGCAATGCGAGCCATGTCGAGAGATTGCGGCGTCGTGGCGGGAAGCGATGCCAAGCGGGCCATCCAAACGAGGACACGCCGTGGCGTCGAGGGATTCAGAGTCCGGTGGTCGGAAGCACGCATGTGCCGTGGGACACGCGGTGTCGCCGTAACGCTTTCAGGCCAGCTCTCTGGTCCGATGAGGGACTCTGTTTGTCACCCGGTCGATAAGCCAGCATCCCCAGCGGACGTGCCTCGCAATTAATCCCAATGGGCTCGATTCCGGTCCTGCTCTTCCGGTGTGCAGACGTCCGTTTTGCGCACCCGAAACGCGGGTCTGTTCTTGGGGTCGAGCATGACATTGCACGCTTCTTTTTTTTTTTTTTTCTGGC
>JBBPMG010000174.1:0-41415 GCA_038090195.1 Boletellus deceptivus
ACAAGCTCACGTCCGAGAACGCGACGTTGCAAGTGTACATCGACAACTTGACCGTGCAGATGGCCAAGAGAAAGTGACGAGCAGGGGGGGGGGGACGTTTGAGTTGGTAGCGGAGGGTCTGTGGTCCTCGTTGCGTGTGTGCGTATCTAGCCATTGGATCTGGGTCGTGGGGCTGACGTGTTGGCGTACTTGCAGGGCAACAGTGGGCTCAGAAGTGCTATCTGTCCCCCAGTGGCGTGGTCCTTCCAGCTCGACGTCAGCGGAACGCTCGGAGGCTTCTGGCAGGGTTGCCTGGAGAGCGATTTTGCCGGACCATCCACCGGTGACGCTGCCGGTCGTGTGGGTGCTATCCAGCATCCGGGGGGATAACGTGGTCGCAACGGCGATGGTTCAGTCTCATCACGCGTACTATTCCTTGGGACTTTGGATACATTATTCGATTCTGACACTGACGGACGCAGGGGGTCTTGTTACATTCGAGTGCGGCCTATTGATCAGCTTGTCCTGGAGCCCCCCACACCCGCTCATCCCCAAAGGTCCTTTGCGACAGAAGGGTATCTGGTCCCTTTCACCTCGGCTTTTTCAACCAATTGAAGGATCTCTTGCTCCTCCGCCTCTGTGAGCGTCACATCACCCCCAGAGCAATTCTCGAGGGTACGATCGGCGCGCCTGGAGACATCTCTGTTAATCATATGGGCCAGCACGTTGGGGTAAATGGCATCATACGAAGATCCGGGAAGGGGAATGATGTGCGAGCCAAGCGAGCCGACCCAACCGATGCAAAGCTGCGTCGTCGTTACATGCTTCTTTTCGGCAATTCTAGCCAAGGCTTCGACTATGGCGAGATTGTGCTCAAAGTTCTGCGGACAGGATCTTTTGTGGAAACCGAAGCGCCTCACGTGCACCAAGGAAGCCCACCTCTTCCTGGAACCGGGGGAAATGACGACGGGCATCGTCCGCTGCATCGCGATCAGTCCGTGGTCGCAAGCGTGAGGCGTGGCACCGCGCACCAGGTAAATCTGAAAATTTCTTGATCTGTCCCGTCAGGAAGCCCTTTCCAAGCGGCCTGCAAACACACTATGAGCATGTGAGCAGATTGGCGAGGCGAACCCACGAGTATGCGGCGATTGCAATCCCCAGTTCCTTCGCAGTAGCGATGACTTGGCGCACGGTCAGTACATGTATGCCTGCGAACGCAACCGCGCTTGCCGCACCTGCTCGCGCTTCCGGCTCGTACGAGAAAGGACTGATTTCGATCTCCACAACGCTGATCGGGTGGACCTACAAACGAGGTCTCGACCACCCGACACGGCAAACTGAAAGCGCATAATAACCTTGTGTCCCCGGCGCAAGGTGTCCGCGCTGCATTCGGACATTCCGATGTGGTCCAACTTGCCTTGACTCTTGAGTCTCGCGAGCGCCGCGATCGATTCTTCCACGGGAACGGCGGGATCTATGCGAGCGCACTGAAACAAGTCGAGGCGCTTCGTTCCCCTCAGTTTCTCGTTGACCGTGTTGACACTTCGTTCAAGGCCTTCTGGCCTAGATGACGAAGAATGAATGTAGAACCGATACGATGGAATCGAAATAAACTTGCGAGTCGTCCGGTTCGAGTGTACCGGGTCTAAGGCCACCCTAGACGGAATGGTCCCCGTTAGCACGTGGGGAGGGAAAGCCCCGCGAGCTCTTCCTCACCTTGATGGAAAGGAACGACTTGTCGGCAAGTTCTGGGTATTTCTCAAAAAACCGTGCGATCAATTCCAGGTTCGTGGTGGACTGATTGTGGCCGTAGAACTCGCCTGAGGGACGAGTCGGTCAACAAAGGCCGTCTTGGATGGTCGGACGCACCCCCATTGAGGAACATCTTGGCGCCCGGAGGCAACGCGTCGATGCCTGCTTTGATAGCCTCGAAGCACTGTTCGTCGGGAACAGGATGTGGTGTCCAGCTGGGAGGCCCTGCGTCAGGGAGACAACCGCGAGGGGCATATGTACCCACGTCATGGACATGAGGCCATGCTGGCAGCGGGGAGGTGAGATCACGAAACTGAATCGGTGGACGAGGACTTGCAGCGACTTTACCGACGACGACGGGCGACGCCGCCCCCCCGAGAGTGACCGTTGTGCGAGTCATGTTTCGCGACCGACTGCGGCGTCGCACATCATGCGATATTTAAAAGCTTTCCGGGCGCTATACAGCGGGCCCCCAAAGCTGGCTTAGCTCGTCTTATCCATCAAGGGGCACTGGGAACACTTGATAAGACGTGCCATAAAATCCCCGCATCCCCAAGGGCTGGATCTGGAATGTTTGTCACAAGGTCGCGGTCTCCGATAAGACTGTCGAATCAGCCGTGCATCAAAGCGGTGCGTGGTGCCCGAATAACGTGCGATTCAAAGTTCAACCGATCAATTCCATCGAGGTAAAGTGTGGCGCGTCGAGAAAAGAAAAGTCGAGTTTCCCATCATTTACAAGGCGTCCCAGCTCGTCCTCCACGACCGTCCAATGATCCAGATCCGGATGGCTGTCTGCAAGTACGACGGATGGCGTACGAAATAAGTAGGGGATCGCAGACAACTCCGAAAGCGAGGGGGGCAGAGAGTCGAGACTTGAACATGGATCAGGCAAACTCCCGTTCAGATCTGAAGGCAACACTCTCGAGTCGGGTTGGATCGCATCTGGGGGTGGGTGGTCGCGCGTTAGAACAGCATATATGCAGACTCGTTCAGGAGAGTGCTCGGTCACCTTGGACCGACCTCGACGAGCAAGGCGCACGCGTGACGTTGGACGACCCTTCCCAGCTTTGGTCGTAGACAGGAAAGGAAGGATTTTCAAAGAATGAGGTATGCTTGTCGTCGCGATCTTTCGCTGCGTGAAACTCAGTGGAACTAGTACCAAGTGAAGTCAATGGCGAACGAGTGGACGATGACGTCGAACCTCGACTCTGGCATCGTGTAATGGCGGTGTTGTCTGGGGCGAGGTATCAGGTCCATATATGCGGGTGTCTCAGGCCATTTTCGTTCCATGAGCATGTCCTCGTCGAAAGCAGTATCGGAAGAAGCGTCCAAATTGTTCAAGTCGTCCACATCGGGGGTGTAGACGAGTGTATCATCGGAGGGGAGGTCGGAAATGGCCGCAAGCCCGTGTTCGGAAGGGGCTGTCGACTGCTCTCGCTCTGGCGCAGTCGGAAACTCGAGGGGAAGATGATACGAGCCGTCTGATATCGGTTTCCCGGCCTTTTTCGCATAGGTCTTTCTGCGTAAGAACCAGCTATCGACTAGACGAGGATTTGCGTCGCGCGAGATCGCCCACAATCGCCTAGATTTGAGCGACGGTACGCGAGGGTCGGCGCGCCAGATCAACCAGAGTTCCTCCAGGACGGAAGGTTTGAGACAGTCTCTTGCTAGTCGCCGGGGATGCGCATCGTTGTTGATGGCGGCCAATGTCTCCTCGGGTGCTGAAGGAAGGACCTTTCTGCGGGACATCGAGGTTGTGTCCAAGGTAGACCATGCTCGTCAGCTGACCCTGCTCAGAGACCACTCGCAAAGGTCGATTGTCCAGACTTTGAAGTCTACCCTGCTTGCGACTCCTGCGCACGCATCATCTCGGTATTGCAAAGGAATGGTTTGGTTGGCTGACGACAACATGTCACCTACAGCATGTCCGAGTCATGAATGGTATCAAATCCACCGGTATATCACCTTCCACGGCCATGTCCCAGCAAATCACCCGAGTCTCAGTCTCCTAGGTGTATATCCTGATTGCCAAAAATTCAAAGTACGCATTGTAGAAGCTACCCGGGTTGCTATTCACGAAATCTGCGCAGGAGAGGTGAATACCGGTGAAACCAGATGACGTGTCCGCACCAACTTTCGCATGTATCAGGGCAGCCAGAGGTACCGTATACACCACCAGCCCAGTCACCGCCTGGAGGGTATCAGGTCAGCGATGCGTGCCTAGGTAGTCAAGGGTATAATCCGTACAGAACGTGAGGTTGATGACAATGTTATGGGGGCCAAAATGTGCGGGGAAATCACACTCCTCGTTCGACCACACGGCGGCAGGCTTATCCTGCACAAAGGATGTCAGAAATATTGATATTGACACCAGGCAGCAATCTCCAAGAGTACCCACCCACAGATCTGGTTGGACGGTGTTCCCGTATTGAACCTCCCAAGGAACAGAGGGGTCATATCGTGACCAAAACCATATTTGGATCTTCTCCGTGGTACGCCTGAGGACGTACCTATGCTGGGCGTGAATATCCCGATGACAGGGCAACACACAAAGTGTGATCATACCATCCCCCGCGGTTGTCGTTGAAGGAAGACCCAAAGCTTCGCCGATCTGAAAACTTGACACCACAGCCATTGTTTCCCGTCTCATACGCAGCACAATTCGTGCCAACGGATTGACTAGAGGATTATGAGAAAGAAGGAAGGGGGGGTCAACATCGTCGGTACGAACCCGGTCATGTCACGCCATGATGACATGCGGCAGTCTGACGGCAGTCAGTCGACAAAATAAACATGTAAACTAGATTCTCACTGGATCCAGTGTGTAGGGATGCGATGTTTTGATCCATATTGTTTACTCCTTCGACGATATCGATCTCCCCCTGTGTTACGTGACAGCCTATTCCTTGAAAATACAAGAATGGCTTACCTTGTTTGGCCAGTTGTCCCCTACCTACAAACCGAACGAAGATGGATGGAGCGGGTGAGGGAAATGCAAAGAACTTACAGTCCAGACGGCTGGCCATGTTCTAGATGTGATGTCACGAACGTACAAACGGGACGGGGTTACGGGCTGAAAACTCACCCGCATCCTTCTGGCATATGAAGGATGTCAAAGCTATAAAGGCGTGGGTATGAATGATCTGACGAAGAGCTCGGTGGACATACACCGCGACAAACGATCCAAACTGTCTGTGAGAGACGATGCGGGCCGACATTCTACCAGGATCTGACGGTGTGAGATAGGACGTGTGGTCGGCATGCAAGATAAAGGAAGTATCGGAGGCATAGGTGATGTTGCGTAGCTGGGCGGTGTACTGATCGACATAGGTGCTGGAGAGACGCGGACAGTCGGAAGGACGAGACGACGGCGAGAGATGTACATACACTCGGCCGTGGGTGGGGTCCGGGGCGGTGAAGAAACGAAACTCGTTGTAAAAAGCCGGGCCGGTAATGTCTACGGACTTGGAGTAAGTCTGGCTAGCGAGGGCATGGCGGACGGAGAGAGCGACAAGGACAAAGAAGGGCTTCATGGTGGAAGGGAATCGACGCACCTGAGCACCGTCAGCGCGGACTGGCGCAGTATTTATTCGCTGGCCGACGGTCAGCCGCCATGGACGTCGAGGAGAAGACGCGATGATGTTACATAAGCGAGAGGTCCTCCAAGTTGGAGATGAACAGTAGCCTTGTCTCGTTGCCCGTCCTCCTCTTCCGCTCTTTCGCCAATGCTATCGTCTCCCCGCTCGCTGCCTGGTCTTGGTTCGTGTCCTTCTCCATGGACGCACTTGCTAGATGTGCACCAGACGCCCAGCCTTGCACGAACGCAGAACGTCCGGACACGATCCATCGCCTAATCAACAACCCTACGCTCTTCCACCCTGCCAGAGCCCCGCGATATCCTATTGTGCTTTGCCACGGTATGCTTACTTGCGTCCGCACCCCCTCTACTTTACACTCTCGCAGGTCTATACGGATTCGACGTGAGAGGCCCTGCAGCGTTTCCAAGCTTGCGCCTACATTACTGGTCCTCGGTGCTGTCCATTCTCAAGGACAAACTCGGCGCCGAAGTCATCGTCACGAGTGTGCCTGCGTAAGCATCCCTCCTTCCCTCACCATACTGACGCGTTCACCGTTTCCAAAGGACCGGTTCTATTGCGTGCAGGGCGGAGAGTCTTGATCGCATCCTCCAGGATAAAGCACGCGGAAGAGGCATCAACCTCATGGCTCATTCCATGGGCGGACTCGATTGTCGCCACTTGATCACCCACATTCGCCCGGTCGAGTATGTTCCCCTATCGTTGACGTCCATAAGCACGCCCCATCGCGGAAGTCCATTTATGGATTGGTGTGCGGTAAGCCATGTTCCACTCATCTGAGCGGGAAAGTATACGGACAAAATCAACATGGCCAGCAATATCTCGGTCTCGGGCGCCGCCAATGTGAACTCGCGCACCAACGCACACACGACGTCGAACGGCCGGAGTCAGAACCAATCACGCCGATAGACTCAAACGACGCAGCAGAGAAACGCGAGACGGCCTTTCGTCTATCGCTATCCAGCCTGCCGTCCTCGTTTACCACATTCCTGCTCTCCCTCGTCGACTCACCTGCATATGCAAACCTGACGACGTCTTACCTAGACGAGGTGTTCAATCCGGGGACGCCCAACGATCCGCGTGTCAAGTACTTTAGCGTCACGTCCCGTGTCGACGAGATGAACATATGGCATCCACTCTGGCTACCGAAAATGATCCTCGACGACGCCGAGAGGAAAGCACGGGAACAACTAAAGGCAGCAGCAGCTCGTACATGCCACGATTCGAGTGTTCCACCGTGGGAACAGGAGGACAAGTGGGGGAACGATGGGTTGGTGACCGTCCAGAGTGCTCGATGGGGGGAATTTCTCGGCGTGCTGAGTGGCTGTGACCACTGGGAAATAAGGGGTGCAGGAGGGATGGAGATGAACGTGGAGTTGCCGTCGGGGATAGGCAACATCACGAACCGCGTCGCTGGGGAGGGCTGGGCATTTGGTGAGTGGTCCAGATTCATCAGCGCCTGGAGGAAGCAGGAGAAAGGCGGGCTCGAGCTTCCCCAGGCTGCCGGTGCCGTTTCGTTGGCAAATGGGGATGCCGAGCGCGCTGGCACGCACGATGGTCGCAACGATCCGGTCGTCAGGGCGTCGACGGACAAGCTTTCTGCAGTGTTTGATTGGATCGTGGATCATGTTCCCACATCAGGAAACGCGCTGAAAGAAGAGCACTCACCCAAGCAAACGGGCAAGGACGACCTGGGAACCAGATTCGACTTGGAACAGTTCTACGTCGCATTGAGTCGCAAACTGTACGACGAGGGTCTGTAGTGTTTAATTAATGTCAGTCCCCCCTGTTTCCGGGAGAACTCGCGCGGCTGTCCTTTCCACGGTTCGAGGCGAACCAGTCAGGGACACATGGAGGCTCTGCACAGCCTATCCGGGCTCAAGCACCAGTCGCCATTGTTTCTGTAGTGGAACTGGAACGGGGTCGAGGCCGGAGCTGCAACACATACTGGGTTTTGACGTTCTACCTTGACGGGGTCGAGCGGAAGCCGGGCTGCCCACGAAAATGCCCGCAGTCTGGACTCGGGCCCTAACATTCGCCGCCGTTTCAGCCTGCGGAGTCGACGGATCTGGCACCCAAAGTCGTGCTTCGTCGACACGTCTCTCCTTTTGATATTCGGGGGGTTTTTTTTTCTCGGAGCCCATCGTTCTATAGAAAACAATCGGGTAAACAACGAAGCACCACCATCCCAAGTCTAGTTCCGTGTACGCGCGCACAACCCGAGGTTCACCGATCTCAAGTTCTACAATGTCCGAATAAGACACCCACAACCCATTCAATTGGCGAGGTCACGAGCAAAGTGGAAAAAGTCCACGCTCGAACCGTTCACGCCATATTTGTAAATCTGAAGAAGGCTCAGCAATGGGTGAATACAGTCGCCTGACAAAAAAAAAACGCACAAAGTGTGACGCAACCCAGCTTGAGAACAAAGCGCGTTGATAAGGCTCTGGTAGCCTCTCAAGCAAGGCATCAAGGCCAATTTGATCGACCAGCGTTTTCGGAATGGCTCTACGAATAACACCTCTCCTACTCGGCAGGTCGTCAAACAGGTCCGAACTCTCAAGCTCAGATTGGAGGTTGTTGAGCGAACTGGAAAGCTCGTCCGAGATCTGGGTGCGTGGTTTTGATCCTTGAAGACGGGCATGCTCGCGCCAGATACATTGGAATTCAGCAGCAGCGTTCTCAGTGATCTTGGCCTGTATGTCCTTCACATAACTCTTGTAAAACTCTGATGGTTTTCCATCCTTGAAGATCATGAGATCAACATATTCTTGCGTTGACAGTGCAAGACCAGCAAGAACTTCCAGAGACGAGCTAGTCACACCACCTAGGAGAATCATGACTATCGTCCAACAGGAGGAAAAGATGGCTTGCCTTTGTTCGCACTAGAGTCCTTGAACAAAACGACCCTCCGCTTCTCAAGATAGAGCCGCGCCTGTTGTGTGAGGAACAAGTTCGCGCCCTCGACAATGTACTTGAAGTGAGGTTTGCCTTCTGTGTCGGACAACGCAGCAACGTTGGATATGTTGACAGCCTCTGGGCGCCCACCACAAGGCACAAACAGGTCTGCCTTGAACCGGAAGTGTGCCCCATTTCTGAAATCCGTGCCATCCAAAATAATCTCACCAGCTACGTAATAACTGCCATCAGCGAAACCAGGGTGGCAAGACAAGGGGAATTACCCACATGGTAGCTTGACATCTTGGTCCTCGACCTTGACAAGATACCCATCTTTACTCAGCTTGGACTTGTCGAAGTTGGCGACAGGGACCCTCAGCCTGGCAAGTCGTACAAGCTCTTCACGGTTAATACCAGCAGGATCTGCAACAACGCCACTCCCGTCGATGACCGCAACAGTCTTGTCCGAACTGAGCAGGATTTCGTCTGTACATTTTCATGAGGTGATGGCAATGAAATGAACGTCTTCACATACTCGAGCCGAGATCACCATCTGTCAACGACGCAGCTGTGGGTTAGAGCATCCCCTGGAATCGTAAAAAAAACAAGCTTACCAGGGCCACCAGTCTGCACCTTGGTCACGTCCTTCTCTCTCAGACCAAGTTGCTTGTATATACCCAATACGTATTGCCGAATAGACAGCGAGGTCATTCCATAGGTATCATGAGGTACACCGCCAAGGCTCTCGGCGCTCTTTCCAGTGGTAAACGACTTCCACCATGTTTCTGCACCACGGTCACGGGCGTGCACTAGAGAAATATCTCAAGGGGTGAATTCCATACGAGAGCCAAGCGCTTACATGCTGCCCAGTCCATCATATCCGCAGTACCCTCTGTGACGACGCGTCAGTACAGCACGCGAGGGAGAGAAGAAGGAACCAAACCATCAGGTCCAAAGAAGAGTAACTCAGGTTTGCCGTAGAGGTCGACCAGACGCTCCTTGATGCCGGGGGTCTGCCCAGGTATTAACAAATCAATGATGGCCTGGAACCATGCGTTAGTGAGTAAACATGGCAGATAAATTCATAGGGCTTACATCCACGTATTTCTCAAAGCAAAGCCTTGGGCTCGCTCCCAGACTAGGTGGTGATGTTTCTTAATTGCTGTCACACGAACGAGTATGGATAACGTACGAGGGCAAGATAGTCCCCTTGGCACCTCCTTCGGGTATATCTTTATTCTTCAGCGACTGCGTTGAAGCCAAGCCATAATTTTCGTCAAACAATAACCTCTGGTTGATGGAGTAGCTCCTGCAAGAGGCAATGATCAGAGTAACACATGGTGTTTCGGCATGTGCACCCACTCCTTGTTCCTAGATCTAACGATGCGGATGCCGCCGCGAGCAACGTCCCTGAATCGGATGTGGAAACCACGGAATTCGTTTCCAATGACGAAAAACATCCCAAATGGCTTCTTTGGGTATTCTACTTCTGGCAGGAAGTCTGGTGCAAGGCGGAACGAGAGAGAAACCTTGGTTGGTTGGTAAAAGTTGGTCTTCAAAATGTGCCTATGAAGCATAGGCGTGAGCAAAGCCTCTATCGCCAAACGACGGACCAACTTGTTGAAGATCAGGAAGCTTTCGAGCACTTGCAAATCCTGTTTGTTTGGAACCGAGCGTCTGATCTTGTCGTATAACTCCTCGTCCGTGAGCGGTTGAGTGTTCTGTAATCGTTGGTATGACAAGGTAGGCCTGATATACTCGGTAAGGTGATCACACAAGACTTGAGCCGTAAACCTACTTGAGGGAATCGTCGTCGCGGGCAGGATAATGGACCATGGCGAAGTTGACGTAGAGAAGATGTATCTACACCGCCGTCAAGACGCATCTCGTAAATAATTTTGATCACACCCACCAGTTCCGAATGAGCGTGAATGACCTGGGCAATGCTCTCTCGCGTGAAGGTCTCCTCCCTGAAGCGTCTCTTGATATCGTCGAGGACTTCTGCGTGAAGGGAGTTCGACTCATCGAGGACGTTCCTCAAATGGAGGTATGCAGGCCCAAGGCGATTGCAAAAGTGTTGGGCAAAGATCCAGCCACAATCTGATTCAAGGGATCAGAATGGTGCTAGATCGACCAGGTGGGAGACTTACAAGCGTACGTGGCTTCCTGGACGGCATGATTCGCGTTTGCTGGGTTGAGAAAGAATGGATTATCAGGAAGACAGAAGAGTAAGGAGGCCTCTTTCATCACTTGGAAGATTGAGCTCTCGATAGGAGGGGCCGTGGAATTGGGCATGGGATTGAGATACAAGGAGATGATCGTGGCCCCATTGGAGAATTGCTCGACATACTTGCGAGAAGAGTAGAGCTGGTAATAGTGGTAAAGATTGGAAAGAGCACTGTCGGAGATTTCGTGAGCACCGCGCGCAGCATCGGAAGTGCGGTAGACCTAACCTAAAGAACCGGGAGGTTCCGCCCATCTTGTAGCCGATGACGAGACGCCTCTCGCGGGAACCCTCGACTTCAAAGACTTCCATGACAGGGCCATAACGGCTTTCGACCTGCCACAGTATTTTCTGGTATATCTCGAGGGTGTTTTCGCTGGCCTTTTCGAGGAAGACGGGGTCCGAGACGGACCGGATGTCAGTGCGGCCATCCGTGCGGGATGATGGGGGGCGATCGGCGGGGAAACGACATTTTGTGACAAAGTAACATCGGAGCTGCTGCGACGCGGTCGAGGAGATGGAGCCAGTGGCGCGGAACGTCTCGAGGCGGTAGCAGTTGGCTGGGGTGGACGTATCCAAGAACGTGGCATCGATCCTATCGAGTAGACCATGAATGGAGAGGGGGAGTGTGAAGGGGGAGACGGTACCTGGATTCGCAGGTGGCGCCAGGGCCTTCAGTGGACGTGAGACCAGGGGGGCTCGTGTGAATGAACGTCGCGCCACTCCCCTTGTCGTCGATCCGCTCGAGATCGATGACGAGCTTGTTGGGGTCGTGTTTGGTGAACGCGAGGACCTTGGCACCAAAGAGGGCGATGATGTGATCCGAGATGACGGACGGAGACTCGTTCTGGAAGTAGGTGTCGTCGATGCCAAGATGGGCGTAGAACCAGTTGACCTCGTTGGCGACGAGCTCGCGGGGGATGAAGCCCTGGACGGACGATCAGGGGGAGATCGGGGGTCGGAGCGCGTCTGACCTTTGCGGCGACGATGGCCTGGACCTTGGCGCGCTGCTCCTCCTTGCCCTTGAAGACGGGGGTCGTGTAGCCGGGGAGGTTCTTGACGCGCTGGAGGGAGGCCTCGCTGCTGGCCTTGGAGGCGGCGTTGGAGCCGTAGGGGCTGGGGCTGGCGTGGAGCTGGTTGAGGGTAGCAGACATGGGAGAAGGAGCGATGGGATGTGGGGAAGCGGGACCAAATATTTATACGGCGGGGCTGGACTGGGGAGGCGAGATCCGCAGAGACCCTGCATCGTGCCCGACGACGCGGACTGGCTAAGATCCGCACCCAATCCTAAACGGTTGTAGCGGCCAGCCCCGAAACCAGCCAGCCAATCCCAGCAGCTGACGTCATGTTCATATGGAGGGTACCACATCGTGTTCGTCCTACTGCAGCTCCGCCAGCCCGTCCCGGATGTACTCCTCGAACAGCGGCTTCCAGTCCTTGTGCCACCGGCTCAGCGCAGGCCGCCCCTCCGCAACGTCCGCCGCACCCCACATGATGCGAAGCTGGTCCACCTCCCGTCGCACCTCGTTGTCAGGGCAGAGCACATAGAACTCGCCCGAGCGAACGTGGTCGAGCATGTACAGCACCGTCTCTTCCGCGCTCCACGCCCCCGCCGGCTTCTCACTCCCTGCCGGCAACCCTGTGAAGGTCCGTCCAGGACTGTGCGGGTTCCATCATTGCCCGGCCACCACATCCGGCCAGACCACACTCACATGAACAGGTGTGCAGTGACATTGCACGCCGGGCGTTCGCGCAACTCGTACGCCAATCCCTCCGTCAAACTCTTCACCGCCGCTTTCGTGGCATTGTACGCCGGGTTGCCCCTGTTGTTTCATCAGACACGCCCCGCCTATTTATATCTCGTCTCGAAACGACCGACTTACGGCGGATTCGTGATTCCCTGCTTGGAACCGGTGTTGATCACTATCGCCTGGTTTTCTTGGTACAACATCGACTGCAGGCAACACCGTCAGCCCATCACCACAAGCAGCGCGGCAAGACACACAGGCACAAACGTCTGCTGCACGTTGACAACGCTGCGAAATCATGCATCGGCCGAAAGACCCGTGATCGTGCAAGAGGAAGCGTACCCCAGTACATTCACCTCAAAGGCGCTGCGCCAACTGTCAAGCAGCTCCCAAGACTTGCTTTCTGGGGAAACGGCGGCATTATTCAACAAGACGGCAACCTGAGAAACGGATGGCTCAATATGGCGAGCGATTCCCCAGCACTTGTGGCGAAAAGAGCTCACCTCTCCCCAGGCTTCATACACCCTGTCGCGCAGACGCTGTACGTCTCCAATATTGGAGACATCGGTGGGGATGACGAGCACATTGTTCTCGCCCACAATCTCCGCTATTTCCTTGCCCATCTTGACGAGCACGTCCTCCAGGATGTCGGCGAGCGCGATTTTGAGGCCCGCCCTATACACCGGGCGGCCACAACCACCACAGAGGGCGACAGCAAAGACAGATCGCTGCGTATCAGCACTTGCCACAGCGGAGGGGAACAGTGGCTGCAGACCTTGCCAGTTCGATCGCAGTGGCCCTGCCGATGCCGCTCGCGGCGCCGGTGATAACCGCAACCCTGCCAGCGTGGATGACGGGATGGACGTCGTTGTCGACGGCAGAGGGCGCCTCGAAACGCCTGTAGGATGGGGTCGTACCACGGATGGATGGACGCAGAGGCGATGGACCGCGGTCCAGATGCATGGTAGCGCTTGAACGGGCGATGAGACCTGCCCAACGCGCGAGCAGTCGGGACTCACAGCAATGAGAGACTAGAGACGGTGGTCCAGACTAGATGTCGATGTCTGCGCTTGGGACGGTGTCGCCCCCCTTATATATCTCCTTCTGGGTCGGGGAACCCGGGTGCCAGGGGGCCGCCAGATACAATATGGTACACCTTGGGTAGTATAGTGGCAGATACACAGCTATCATCAATCCTAGACAGCACTCGAAACATTGTATGCATAACCAGTCGACAATCGCCATTCAAGAGTCCAGATGCCCTCACCCCTCTCTCGCCCCTTCGCCTGAATCGAACCCTGCGGGTGTCTCGATCCCCATCTTCCTCCGCACGGCCTCAAATGTCTTCAGCATCTTGCGCCGTGCTCCGAGCGCTGCCACTCCCTTGGCCTCCAGTCCTACATCATCCAGGACCACCATCTCCTGCCACTTCATCTTCTCAAAGTTCGGTGTGTATTTGTGCAGCCTCAGGCTCCTGAGCCAGGCCGGGATATCGTTGAGTAGTGCGGGATCAACATCCTCTTCATCCTTCTTGGTTCCGCTCCCGCTCCCGCTGCCATTGTTTCCACCTGAAGCGCCTGTCTTCGGAATCCCAGGTGACCGACCACCACCGCGGCCCCTGTTGTTATTGCCATTGTTGCCCTGCATCGCAGCCTGCTGTAGGCTCAACCAGCTCTGTGGCGTGAATCCCGCAGCCATCTGAGCCGCCAACATCTGTGCCTCGGGTGTCATCCCCATGGCGTTCATCTGTGCTTGTAGGTTCAACATGTTCATCTGCAGTGGGTTCATGCCCGCCAACACAGACGGCAATCCCATGCCAATCCCCGGGCTGCCCATCCCTGACATGTTGAATCCTCCCATGCCTAGCCCGTTCAAAGACGTATTGGGCTCCTCACCAAACCTGTTGGGGGCAGGTAGCGCGGGGCTCCTTGTACCATTCCACTGCCCCTGTTGGGGACCCGCAAATTGTGCGCTGCCACTAGTGGAGGCCGGCACGCTGTTCTTGCGCTGGGCTGATTGCTGAGAAGCAATGAGGTTGCCGTCATTGTCATAGATGCTATTGTTCTGGCTCGTGGCGTCCGAAGCAGTCCCGTTGGTGCTCCCGCTTCCCTTGGGACGGCGAAACGACTTTGGATCAGCCATGAGAGGAACTCGGGGGCCAGACCCGTTCCAATCGTTCAGCTTGGTGGCAGCGGCGTCCAGGTTCTGAGTGCTCTGCGCATCCTTGAACATGGGAATGAGTGGCGTGTTCACGTTACTCGCCCAACTGTCGCCAACCATCGGAGACAGGGCCTCCACACGAGGGGTTCCGACAGTACCACTAAATTCTGTACTTTTGGGTCGCGAGCCACTATTGCTGGGCACGATGATCTCTTGTGCGGGAGAGTTGGGATTTTGCTCGGCAACTTGGCTGAGAGCGGAACCCCATGTGGTGCGAGTTTCGCCACTGGCAGTTGCCAATATGGGCGCCGAGATGCGATGTGCAGCGTTGCTCGCCTTTAGTTTTGCCCTTTGATGAGCAAGAGTTGCGGCGGCATCATTGGATCCCAATACAGCAGAATCAGGAGAAAGGAAGCCAGAAGAATTATCGAGTACAAGCGACTGCCGGTTCTGACTGCCACTGAATACACGGGGAGACGATGGCATAGGGGACTTCAACGATGGCGATTTCATGGTCATCTGAGCGAGCTTGGCTTCCATCTGGCTCTGCATCGAACCTGCATGACAAATTGAGTGCAATTTACGGGCAAAATGTAGGGACGCCTTACCTCCGACCGCAGGGCTCAGGAGAGCGGTCATTGGATCTGATCGGGCCATCTGCTGGAGGACGGTGATAAAAAACCTGATTTGGACCTGTGTGGACTGCTGCAAAAGGCTGTACAGGGCAGCTGTTCTCTCCGCTTCAGAGAGAACCTTGAACCCTGGGAAACAGTAAGCAGGGGACGACAGAAGGGGAGGATGAACACACATTGTTCGATTGCGCTCAACTCTTCCTTGAAGTTGACATCCAAAGAGGCGGCGGCCATGTCTTCAAGGGTTTCTTCGTAATTTTGGAGATTCTCAAACCATTGATCAATTGCTTCAGATTCGGGGGTTTGGAACATGGTGGCGCTGCCGAGCAACTCGCTGGTAGGACGAGCACCGCTTCCACCGCCGGGTGGACGGGGCGATACAGGGCCGAGCGTCTGGCGAGGACCCATGGAAGCACGCGCGGCGTTCGAAGAACGGCCGTTTTCTGGATGGAGAGGGGAAGGGGAAGGGCTAGAGGGGGGGCGAAGCGTCGCCATTATATCTGTGAAGAAAAATGGGAGGAAATGAGGACAAAAGGGAAAGATCCGCTAGCGGTGGAGGAAGGAGATGATTGGATGCGAGAGATAGGCTGTTCCTGATCCGAAAGGCAACGTGGAAAAGGTGTGTTTGAGGAGGCGAGTGCACGATATGAACCCAAGAAGGCGTCCTGACGAGTCGAGCCTGCGGACTTGCTGGAGACAAGCGCGCTCTCTGGCAGAGACGGGGGAGTCTGTCAGGTGGAGTGCCGCGTTGTGTCTAGACGAGACCAGCGGAGCCTGCCGGTCTAGGTGGGGGGAAGATGCGAGCGGGCTGCGGCGAGGTGCTGATGGCAGAGGGACGAACGACGCACGAGGGGACAATAGCCAGCTATATGCCGACACGTCGGCCCCAATCATGACACGGCGGAGTCTCAAGGTACCCGACCAAAAACATTTGTTATTTTTACATAATTGCACCGGCTGGGATGGAACCATTTCAGCGGATCCCGATCATGCAGGCCGTTCTCCTCTGCCTGCCCCGTCCCTGCCCTGACCCGTCCGTGCAGCGACCTGGAGCACGCGTCGCGCACGCTCGCCGCAGAGATACGCACCGCCTGCGTCAGCGTCGGCTTCTTCTACGGTCAGTACACCCCAGCGCTCACATCTCCACTCACTCGGCCGGCCAGTCAAAAACCACGGCATACCAGCGGACGTGATCCGCGCCGCCGTCAACAGCGCCAGGCGGTTCTTTGCCCTCCCAACCGAATCAAAGACCAAGGTAGGTCGTGTGCCTCGCTCGTATCTCGACTCACGGACCGTCAGCTGGACATCCACCGGACACCCAACTTCAAGGGATATACCGCCCTCGGCGAAAATACCAATCCCGATAATGTCGGAGATCTGCACGAGGGCTTTGATATTGGATGGGAACCCATCTCTCATGGCGGCGGCACGCCGTCACATGAATCCGGCCCAATGACAGGGGAAAACGTGTGGCCCGAACATCTCCCCGGCTTTCGGGAGGACGTCCTTGGCTACTAGTATGTCCACCCGTTCCGCGACTTGGTGCATTTATCTCGATCGACACGCAGCCATGCTGCCGTGAAGCTTGGGCAATCCTTGTTCCCTCTCTTCGCTCTGGCTCTTGATCTCCCGGAGAATTTCTTCGACGACAAGGCACGTCCTGTTCGCCTTGTCGACGAGCCCTCGCAACATGCACTTTTGGCTAGGTGACCAAACCAGCCGCGATCATGCGACTCCTTCATTACCCCCCCCAGCCTGCCAGTCCGATGGAGGGAGTGGAGGGCATCGGGGCTCATACCGAGTACGTTCAACGCCCCTCAGCTGATGCATCTCACCGATCTTGGCACTAGCTACGAGGTGATGCACAGCAGCCATCTTGAGTCCAGTCCAGTTCTAATCTGGAGTGGATCAGTGCTTCACTATTCTCTGGCAAGATGATGTTCCAGCGCTGCAAGTGATGAATACCAACGGGGAGTGGATTGATGCAGTTCCCATCCCAGGCTGTCTCGTCGTCAAGTACGAACACCCTTTCCGCACGACAACCGATAATGATTCGTCGTACTTTAGCCTGGGCGATCAATTCGCCCGCTGGACCAGTCAGTCGCCTCATCGAATTGTCCGTCGTGTCCTAATGTCCCTGCAGATGACGTGTTCAAGTCGACCCTCCATCGGGCCATCAACGCCTCTGGACGGGAAAGATATTCGATGCCACTATTTTTTGGCACTGATTATGATGTCAGGCTAGAGGTGAGTTTCCCCATTCACCTATAGGCTCCGCCATGGTCCTGAAGTGCCTGGAGCCTGTCCCCGGCTGCGTTACCAACGACAACCCGGCAAAATATGAAATTGTCACCGCAGGGGAATATGTAAAGTCACGCCTGGAGGCGACGTATGCTCATTCTAAAGGAGACATCGGAGCATGACGCGTGTGTCGTCGTTGCCGTGAGTACTAATCAGGACATGGCTCTTGGAGTAACACGATAATGGATGACTTTCTGCAAGCTGAAATATTATTGTGACCACCAATTTGAAACAACTACCAAAGTAAAAATATCACAAAATTGCAGAGATCATTGCATTCTTGATACTTGGAAACCCTACAAAATCCACAGGAGGTGTAAGATACAATATTTTGTTTATGTATATAAACTAAATGGGGATTAAGATGGTATTTTACTTAAGACAGGATAAATTATGTGGAGAGGTGTATCACACCTCAGATCAGGGGAACTAAGAATAGGGCTATCATCTCATATCTGATGTGGTTGTCTGACAATTGTAGGACAGTATAGCATACTAGGCAAAGGTGTAGAGTAGTATCTTTGAAGGCTAGTAATTCCAAGTGTGATAGAGAATTGATACTCCTCTTGGATGTGCCTGACCAGTGTCAAGCTCAAAGTATTTTTTGCTCAAAATGCTATGTTCTTTGAATTTAATTATCAGATGGGAAAGAAAGAACTGGATACATAATCTACTGTAGCTATGATGAAATATTTTATAGGAGTGGGATTTAATCTTTGAACTTTTTATCCCACAAGAGAAAATATACATATATTGAAAAAATATAGAAAAATACATGCCCTTTTCACATTGGTAGAACTGATAGTATAACAGATTAGAATAGAATATCATAGATTCTGACTGAAAAGGAAGTTGTGCTGAATGACATGTCATGTAAACTACTAGATTGGTGGAATCTGATTGATGGTGAGTAGTGGTTTGTAGCACAGATTTGTTAATAGGCTGACCAAACAAGAGCTATCCTGACCCTTTGAGTTGACTAATGGCTCTTTGGATCAGCTATTGTCACAAATGCTTGCTTAAAGTTTTTTGAAATTTACCCTATCTTAAATAAATCTTAATCTGAAGAGAGATATCTTTCTTAATAGATTATTCCTCACTAATAACAAGGCCACTTTCTTATTTTACCTGCTCATGGTCTGTGATATTGATTATGTCAGCAACAATGCACTTCAATACTCTGCCTCATGTGCTGATCCAATGATCATGTCCTCCATGCTCTTCCAACACAATGCTAAATGCAGCTTATCAATGATTCAAAGGCCTAAATCACCATATTCCAGGCAATTCACACTGTATTTCCACCACCATCCACTTGTCATGCTTGAATTGTCTCTCTGGGCAGAGACCTGTTGTGCAACTTCTACTCCAGTGATAGTAGGAGTGTAAGCACATATTCTTCATTTTCTCTCTTTAATAGCTGTAATGATCAACTGCTCATACTCTCCAGTTCAATGAAACAGGTCATGGAGCCCAAAAATAATAATTTTACTGTGAGCCTATGGTTTGATTCCAGCATGTAGACTATCCAGTTTATTATATTCTACCCGAACATCCGAGTCACCTGTGGAAAATCATCCAATTCAGGGTTTAATGTTAGACCACGACTCTGCTCATCGCCACGCTGCACAACGTTGCTGTGATGTATACGTACAAAACCTGCGCGTGACCCACCTTGGCCTGTTCACGGTCTCACCAGGATTCCCAGCAGATGTGGATGAGTCCACGGATGGCCGGCTCGTGATGGGGGTCTGCATGAATTCCCAGGTTTGGACGACCCTCCACCGGGCGTTACAATTACCTCACAAAACTCGGTTAGAGGGTGTGCCACTGCCACTGGCAGTGCCGGTGGCAGCAGACCACGTGTGGGATGACTCGGATGCGGAACGGCGGCTCGGGCATAAACCAGTGCGTCCAGATTAGGAAGGACGACGTCTAGCTTCATGTCGGCGAAAACGGACAAGGCCACCGATCAGGAAAGAAAGCATTATATACGAGTCCTACCATGGCCAATACAGCCTGTGCAACACCGATCACAAACCGTTCTCTTTAAACTGAATAAACATGAGCTAAATTAGCGGTGCCCCCATACGAAGATAGGAATGATCCCTGCATGCATCATAGGTATGCAGCCCTTTGCGTGAGCTGGCTTGGCCCCCCGGCGGCCGAGGTTAATACGAACTAGCGACCTGGCCCACTCTTCCGCCGTCGACCAGCCACACAGCGCCGTTGACGTACGCACCGGCGCGCCCGGCGAGAAACAAGATCGGACCCGCCATCTCGGCCAGCGTCCCCGAACGACCGAGAGGAACGGCTTGCGCCAAGAGGGCAGGCGTCAAGTGGTCCAGGTTCGTCATCTCTGTGGACGAGCCATTAGACCGCGCTCTCGAGCTCCTCCCCAAAAAAACCGCGAGGACGTACCGCTGGGCCACACGCCTGGCTGATCTTCGTGGTGAGTTCGGCACAGCGGCGAGCACGAAGGGCGGACGGACGTACACACAGAACGTTGCTCCGAATGTTCCAATCGGCAAGGAGGTTGGCGAGCAGCTTCCCCAGGTGCGTGCAGGCATGTTTCGCCAGGGTGTAAGAGATGGAGAGGACGCGAGCATCGACTCTGAAGGAGCCAGACGACGATATAGTGATTACCTGAGACGTCGGAGGCACCAAGCCCCTGGACGGCACCGTTGGAGTGACGGGAAGGGGTACAGCTGTGACAGGAGGCGAGGGCGGCAGTGAATGATACGGCGTAGAATTAACGGACTCCTGCGCCTGGCGCAACGGATTGCTCAGCCTCGAGACAAATTTGGGGGGCAGAGCACCCCGCCTTATGTTTCCGAGGTGGAGGAGCTCGAGAAACGCGACCGTCGTAAAGTAAACCGCGGTCACGTTTGTCTCGAATGTCTGTGCGAATCCCACATGCCCGCCCGTGTTCCATAGCACGTCCTGAAACGATTTGATTGACGGTACCGTTTCTTCTCTTGGGCTATCGGGGTCATCCAGTGGGGACGGCAGGTGGGAAGGAAGCAGATTGCGGGCTATCCCCGCATTGTTTACGAGCAAATCGATGTAGCCGTGGCGAGACTTGACGAACTGCACCATGGACAGAAGAGATTCTCTAGAGGTGATGTCACCTTGGAGGGGGATCATCTTCCCGTACCTCTGTGCAAGAGCGAGTTACTCAGGGGCCAACGGGCAAGGGGAGACCACGAACACTGTTTTCTAGGGCGGCCTTTTGCAAGACGTCCAGGCGCCGGCCAATGATGTATACCGTGGCGCCGTTGTGCTCTAGAGAGGTGGCGATCATGAGTCCTATACCTTGAGCGCGATAAGCGGGAATGAGGATCGTGCGATAGACGGCCAATGCGGAGTGGTACCTGTTCCGCCGCCCGTGACCACGGCGACCTGGCCATCTAGGCTGAAGAGATGGGATGGATCTGTCGAGGGATTCATGGGTGGGCCTGCGGAAAGGAACGACGAAGGGGGCCTGTGGGTAAAATGCCATTCATGAACCGAACCTTTTGAACAGATAGAGGCTTCTTTCATCCCAAAGCGACCGTGACGTTTTAATATTCGCGGTGGCAGTTAACGGACATCACCTCGTCTGTGCCACGGCCGCTTGCTTGAGCTGATGATGATCAATTATGATGCGTAGACAACGGAACGAGACCCACGGCCCTGCTCGCTCAACCCGCACGGCCGGCTGGCCGTGGAGTGGGCACGCCGGTCCCACACCTTCCAGTTCCTGTCGGAAGAACTCTCGGCGCAGGCGACGTCCGACTGTCGTGCGTGTCTATCGAACCACCACACTTATGACATGTCGCGCGATCCTGCATCCAAGCCGTAACTTGTCGCCAGAGTCCTCGGCGCGCGACGTTGCGACGCGGTTGGCAAATCTACACGGTGTAAATTACAACACGCAAAAGTACTGTCCTGGATATCTACCCAGCGTCCTACAGACAACTTGCCACATACATGCTTGGTAGGCGACAAAGTCAAGCGAAACGGTATTCTACAGGAACATCATCCCAAGCCCTCCGATGGCAGCGGACACGCACGCCACAGCTGACACATACGTTTCCATGATCCTCATCGCTGAGCTCGACGATGTCGAGGTTGTCCCGCCGCCGGTCGCCGAGGTCGAGTTGCCCGAACTGAACACTCTGACGTACCCAATCTCAAAGTAGGCATTGTCATATCCGGATGGCGAGCCAATGACGTAGTCGTTGTAGCAGACGCCCGAGCATGTCTGATTGAAAATGGCTGCATTGCCAGCTATTGTGACCCTGTGAGCAAGCTTGGGCTCGAATGCTTGTTCACCACTCACCAAAGTCTGCTCAATGGGTCAGCGTCCGTTCCTCGTGAGTCACATGACGGGGCACGCACCTCCACAAAGTGTAATGTCGAAAATGAGTTGTTGGGGTTGAAAGAATTCCGGGATGTTACAACCAGTGGCAGGCCAGTTGCCGACTGGAACCCCAAAGGTGGACGTGTCGACCGTCGTATCGTTGTTCGTCAACGCGCTCGGTATTTGGGATCGCTGACGGTGGGTCAGGGTTCAAGCGCGCCACGATCAAGAGCCAAGCGCGCCACAAACCGGGAAAAACCATATACTGAGCGCAGTGAGCATCACCCGGTCCCACAGGAGGGGGTCGGCTTACCTGATACCGGATGCCGCAAATTCTGTCACAAGTGCTCCCCCGCTGATATTGGCAAACCCAGCTCCAAACGAGGACGTGGATGGGTCGTCGACGATGCATCCTTGGTTCCCGTTGGCAAGATAGGAACAGTTGGTGCTGGCGACTAGGTTCGACGTCTCGTTGGGCGAGACTTGGGTGCATCCCTGAAAGCGGACAGCGTTTGAGCGATGTTTGAGCGCGGGTCAACGGTACGGACGGTTTCAGTGTGTAGAGACATTTGATTGTTAGTTTGCAAGTTGACGCCCTCAAATGTGTCAATCTCGCCTCCCTGCGGCCACTGGACTGCTTGGCTGTCGAGGCGGGGATGTTTGCATGACGCCTGGGAGCGGACGGAGTAACCTACCTCCACCAAGCGGGCCACACGGAACACTAGCCGGGGGACATGAGATCGTCGCAGTACATGAGTGATTCAGGAGACGCACGCCATAGGGCACGTGATACAGGTCGGCCACCCACAAGCTGCCCACGGCGTAGCTATCGTTGCTGGTGATGCGGACGGTGTTCCGCTTGTCGTTCCACGCGACCTAGTTGCCAAGGTGAGCGCCTGCGCGGACATGTGCACTCGGCGCCCTCACGTTTGTGACATTGTCTACTCGGATGAACGCGTGAGACGTGGACGGGTCAACGTAGGCGAGGTTGTCCGCGAACGCAGTCTGGGCCGAGACAAAGCTGGGCGGGTTAGACGGACGGGAACCGAGCGGGAGAAATGGCATACATCGCATCGCCGTTGGTGAGGTTGTCATCTGTCCGGGTGAGTCAAACATCTACGGGCGAACAGGCGTGGGCGTACAGTGGTTGTAAAACGTCCAGCGGTCGAAGAAACTCGACCCGTGGTACTCTCTCTCGCGCGAGTACTGAGTGGCGGATGCGTGCGGGAGAGCGACGAGCGCGAGCGCGAGTGCAAAGAGCGACAGGGCGGCAGGCATTTTCATGAGACGTGGCGCTGACGACGCGGGGATCTATATATACGCTGGCCGTCGCTGGCAGCATGATGAAATCAGAGAGCGGTCACCCCGGTAGGCCACTCGGAACGGTGCTTGCTGCCGGCTGTGCTTGCTGCCCATCGTGCGCTCGTCCACCGTGCTGCGGGGGCAGCCCACCCTCCGACGTGGCCCCGGCCAGCACGACGCTTGCAGGGCTCGATGGCTGCGTTGCGCAGTCGACACGACGTGGTCTATAAAAACCCCATATGAAATTGACATAACACGAATGGGTGCATTAGAGGAACACAGGTACACAACAATAAAAAGAAACAGAAACACGTGTTGACAAGTCGGCCTAGCGCGCAGTAGCCAAGCCTGCGTTGTCGCGGATGACCGCCGTCCTTCGTTCGACATTGCGCAAATAGTCGAGCGCCCTTTGCGCCTTCTTCTCGAGTGCCTCGGCATCCTGAACTTCCTTCCGTCTGTCTTCCATGGTGGTCCTGAATCGCTCCCGAAGGTCCCATGACGCGTAGCGCAGCACCTTGCGTGTCTCCCGGCTCACGCGTCCTGCATGCGCATTGACAAACAGTTCTTGCTCCGTAGCACCATCCTCGACCTTGACAAGCGACGCCCGAATGCGTCGGCCAATGGTCTTGGGTATGGTCCGTGGCAGGTCCAGTATCAGGTATGCTGTGGCGCCCACCACCACTGCACCAATGACAGGTCCTGCCCATTTCCTTGTGGACTCGTCCGCGAACAGCTCGGAAATGCGGATGGCACCATCGATCAAACTCCGCATGCCGATCACCTTGCCGCCAACCATCGTCAGCGCTCCGACTCCCAGAGAAAGGATACTGAGCGCTGTAGCGTTCTTCTCCGCACCATCTTCCTTGTCCGCCTCGTCTCCAAAGTGCACCCGCAGATGGTAGTTGAAGTCGAACAAATCGAGGATGGACGTGTCTAGCATGTCGGAGCGCTGTGACAGACCTATTCCAAGGTTGTATACACCGCCCGCGACAACTGCGCTGGCAGATGCAGGGTACCGACGGCGTGTGGCACCCTGCTTGCCCGGTCGAACGCTAAACATAGCCTCGGGCATGAAAACCCGACGCGATCTCGCCACACCTTCCGGAAGGAACCGATCCTCGATAGCCCGGATCTTTTGGACGTTGGCAGACGTAGCAAGGCGCGCCTCATCCTCCGCCAGCTTGACCGCAGCATCCAAGCTCGCGAGTAAAACTTTGCGAACATCCAGAGCATAGTCCCAGATGGCGAGGAAACCTGGGAAACGAGGCAGGGAGATGGCAGCGTCCACGCCAGGTTGGCCGCGACCAACGCGCTCCAGCGCATCCGACAGGATAGCCTTGGTCCTGCTGGCGGTCGCAGCCGCTCCGGTTTCTTCGGCAGACTCGAGGACGTCCTCCAAGCTCTCCCTGTCGTTCTTCATCCTCTCAAACACGGGCTTTGCGCTCTCTAGATCGCCCTTGGCGCGGCTGACGTCCATTTGAGCAGCGATGGCGTTTGCACTGGCAAGGAGGTCGATGTCGGCCAAAAGTTTGGACAGGTACGTGATTGCGGGCTGAAGTTTCGACATGGAACGCTTGACGAGAACAAATGAGCGCAAGGATGACTCGAGATCGTCAAACGCAGGGTTTGCCGTGTAGGGACGAAGCGCAGCAGCAGAGTCGACGAAATGAACAAGGTCCTGTGCCTTTTCGTGTGTACAAGGACTGAGCTCCTTGATTTGCTCGAGGACAAGCCGTTTGCACTTTTCCTTGTTTTTGATCTGTTCAAACTTGTTGACGACGATGAAAAAGTATGCCTTTTCATTGCTAGCATTGGAAAGGAAGTCTTTGGCAGACAGCGTAAAGTGGTTCTCTGCCGAGACGACAAAGACGACGACGTCGATTTCCTCCTGTCGAGTGAAAAGCGCGGTGGTCTTGAGGCTGTCCCTGTTGAGGCCAGGGGCGTCTATGAGAGAGATGTCGACGACCCCATTGTTGAGGAGAGACTCGGACGCCGCTCTGCTGTCCGCCAGGTAGACCTTGAGCCTTGGTTGGTCATCTTCATTGTCCGCGACGACGCTCTCCAGATCAGCGAGAGAGACGCGCGAAAAGGTTGATTCGTCGGTGACGGTGTAGGGAACATCGCCCTTGAGGACGTGAACCTCCTCGACTCCATTGTTTTCGGCAGCATCGTGGACTTCGCAAAAGGCTGTCGTGCAAGGCTGCTGGTCGACGGGCATGACCTCCCGCCGGAGCAAAGCATTGACAAACGTGGATTTGCCAGAGTTGAGGTCCCCTGTCACCAACACCTTGGACGACGTATCCTCGACACGGAGTCGGAGCTTGTCCATGTGCTGGAGGGCCGCGGATATGCGCTCGTCCAAGAGGTTGGCAATCGACGCCTTTTCCAGCTGGGAAACGAGGGCGGCGGGAGAAGTCGAAGCCCCATGGGGGCCGAGCTTAAGATCAAGTCGGAGGATATAAAAGTTGCCAGCCTTGTCCGCAAGATGATCGCCGCCCGCGACATGTACATCTGCGTGCCCGCTTGGCTGTTGCTGGACGTCGTCCGACGTCGCCGAAGAGGCGGCCCCCAGGCGGGAGGGAATGTAGACATTGGATGGATCGTCTGCAAAAGAAAGGGCGTGGCGAGGGGGTAGGTCTGAGGGTGCGACGGACGGGTCGGTGGGCAGCGCCTGGAGTGTGGGATATCGAACGACCCAATCGTTCTTGTTGAACTCTTGGAGGCCCACCAAGACGGCCGTGGTTGCGCCAATCGCGCCAAGCAAGCTGCGGTGACGGTGGATGAGGCTGGGGGCTGGACGGATGCGGAGAACAGGACACACTTGTCTTTTTGCTCGACGTAGGCCTCTTGGACGTCCTCGACCTTGAGATGCTCGCCCGAGAGCGGCAGACAGGCTTCCTTGGCGAACTGCATGGACAACAAACGAAATCGCCTGCGCTTCAAGGGGGGAGTTGGCTGACGACGAGAGCTCCGCAGCGAACCGAGAATGGCCGACAAGGAGAAGGACGGGTGAGAAGGGCACAGCCTTGGTCATCCGCTGCTTAGTCAGGCGATGGTGCACGCCATCGCCATCGTCGTCGTCGTCGCCGTCGCCTGGAGGCCGAACAAACGTTTGTTTCACCACGCTGCACGGCGTGTGGAAAGTGTTATAGCCAGATGTCGTTGGCAGGCTGGGTAGGAACGACCGCACGCAATGACCGTATGGGGGTTCATTTCGTCGGACCTGCCAAGGGGCGTCTGAGCTTTGTCAACGCCTCCGTTCATGATGTCGACAATGCGTGCTGTGTCGATCAAGGACGGCAAAGGTCCCATCGAGAACCTGTACATCGGAGACACCGAGCGCCCACTTCCAAAGGAGGGACAAGTGCTCGTCAAGGTGGGCCCCTGTCGTGCGATCGCCACACAGGGCTGACGGCGGCGCCAGGTCGCAGCGTTTGGTCTGAACCGGATGGACCTGGCCCAGCGCGAGGGCAGGTATCCGCCGCCGCCGGGTGCGTCTCACATCCTTGGCGTCGAGTTCTCCGGCGTCGTGCACGGGCTTGGCCCAGGGGTGACCAAGTGGGCGGTGGGGGACGCGGTCTATGGGCTCGTCGGGGGGGTATGGCACCCGCACGACACCGGATCGGGGACGCTCACGGGCGCTTTCCAGGGCGCAGGTGCCGAGTACGTTGTGTGTCATCAGGGGCTGCTAATTGAGAAACCGGGCCGCCTGTCGTGGGTCGAGGCTGCCAGCATTCCCGAAAACTACATTACAGGTGCGCACGGCGAATTAATGCCCGGCCGAGGGGGGTATCAAGGGGCACAGTTCATCCTGTGTTTCAGCCTATCAGGCGGTGGTCAAATATGGCGAGGTAAAGAAGGGTGACGACGTGCTCGTGCACGCTGGAGCATCCGGTGTCGGTGTTGCTGCGATCCAGATGGCACGTGCATTCGGGGCGTGCGTTGTCGTTTCGGGCGGGACGGCCAGGTGCTGACGAGTCGCCGCTCAGGCACACGGTGACGGCGACGGCGTCGACGAGGGACAAGCTCGACTGGCTGCTCTCGATCCCGAACGGGGCGACGCATGTGGTGAACTATGTGAGCGACGACTTCGCAAAAGAGGCCAAGAAGACGACCGGTGGCAAGGGTGTCGATGTCGTAATCGACTTTGTCGGACGGACGCACTGGGAAAAGAACGTGGATGCGCTGGCGGTGGACGGGAGGATGACGCTACTCGGCCTGTTGAGCGGTAGGCGGAGCCATCCGCGAAACGGTTTATTAACCGCAGCGCGTCCAAAGGGAGCGAGGTGCCTCGGGTCGATCTGGGGCCGATCCTGTACAAGCGACTCAAGATCCAGGGATCCACCCTGCGGTCTCGCGGGCTGGCGTATCAGACGGCGCTGATCAACGAGCGAGTGGGCACGCTCGACTGCCGGACGGCGCTGATCCAGCCGACAGATTCGGGGCGGTGGCCGACCTGATCTCGGGCGCGGCGGGGGGCGGGCCGATGCGGACCTGGATTCACAAGGTGCGTGGTCTGACCCGGTGGGCACGGACCGCCTGAGCGTGATCGGACAGGTGTACGGGCTGGACGCGATCCAGGACGCGCACCGCGAGATGGCGGGGAACAAGAACAGGTGCGTGCATCGCGCGTTGCGGGGGCCCCAGGCTGAGATTCCCAGCGGGAAGATCGTTGTGGCCGTTTCCCAGGCAGGCGAGGGTGTCGACGCAGAAGAGGCTTGAGCGTGGGTGGCGAGGGCGTCGTAGGTCACCTGATCGCGTGTCCTCGGCAGCCTCGGCGGTTTCGTCGAGGGGTGTGCACAGCCACTGCATGCCCGGCAATGGCCGTGCTGTATATTTTATTGGCACGGCACAGCCCCGGCGCCAGACGCGACGACGGTCTTGTCAACGCCTGCGTGCGCGTCCCGCAGAGTGATCGCCGCATCCGTCCTGTGTCGGTTCCGGCATCGTGCGCGCCATCTTTCTTGGTTCCGCTTCTGTCAGCACCCGAGGCGATGTCGCTCGCCGGCTTAAAACGGGGCCCCCTCCTCTCCCCGCCAGCAGTCCCCCATGAGCTCGCAGCACGCCCCCCCGCACCAGCCCCCCGCGGGCCAGCCCACGGCGCCCTCCACACACAGCGCGCCCCCGGCGCCGCCCCCGCCGTCCGACCCCCGAGGCTACCCCTCGTCCTCGCGCATCACCGTCAGCGCCGCTGCCAGCGCCGCCGCGCCCGTCTTCTTTTGACACGCGTGCAGCCCGCCCGCTGCGCCCGCAGTGCACTGCCCGCGTCGACGCGCACACCACCACCGCATTCTTGCTTCTCCACACCCTATCGCACGCCTGCCGTCGAGGCGTCCTCGGCGGACACCTGCGAGCACCATCTAATCACAGCTGCTTAAAAAAGGAAGGACGTGCGCCCCCGTTGTAATTGTCTCCGTTGCCATCCCCTCGCCACTCGCCGTTACTGTACAGCACTTACGGTACTTGCATTCCACTAGTCGTCTGTAGCCACATACCATACTCGCGTCGCCGTGACCATAACTATCCTACCGCTCTCCTACTGCTGTCGATCCTATTTAACACCCTTGCCACCGCGATCGGTCGTCTCAGATCAGGATGTCCGAGCGGCGCGAGCCACGTCAGGATGCCAAGGTCCCGGTCCGGGCTGCCCGGAAAGCGGCTCTGGCACTACAGCCTGGCCCGCGCCCCTGTTCGGAACACGCCCGTGACCAGGGATCCCGAGCACCTGGCGTGCCACCAGTCCAGGATGCACTCCACGACCTCATCCTCGTGCTGCCTCAAACCCGTCAGCATCGCACCACCGCGAGTGTCAACGCGCCCACCCCCGCAAAGTTGTGGCCGGCATCCTCGACAAGATGCAGACTGTGCGTCCCAGGTGCTCTCGCTCCGAATGCACGCGCATAGATCATGGCATCGTAGCTGCAAAACGGCCATGAGCACTCTCTCCTCGCAGACCCGCCGGCTACTCACGTCGGCACCACCCGGTCAGCGAGACCGTGTATGGTCAGGACGTCTGTGGACGACGGAAACCTGTCCCACACGATCGCCGTGTCCCAGCGCGAGAACGCCTCCAAATCGTGAGGGTATATCTTCTGCACAACAGCCCTGCGTGCAACGACCACATGCCAGTCGTAGTACCCCTTGGTCGCAAACTCTTCCTTGTAGGCCTCGGCGCCGTCTGAAACACGTGAGTGCCTCATCCACCCTTGACTTTTGACAATCACCATATATGCGCTGAACCGCGCCCACGTCAGTCCATGTGGAGCACAGAAGCTTGAAACGCTCACATGCATCCGGTAACGTCCGCTCACGTTCACCAGACCACGTACGCGCTTCCCTTCTTCCGACGCGCACAGCCAATGCATGCCAACAACGGAACCACGGGAGTGACCGATGACCATGTCAACCTCGTAGCCATAGGTGGATCCAAGATAACCGACGACAGTCACAAGGTCCTCGACATCGTCAGCGAGTCCACCCTGTCTCCACTGACCGCCACTCTCATGGTTGCCCCTACGGTGGCTGCGTTCAGCGGCCCCCTGGAAAGAGCTGTGTGCCACATACCGAAAGTCGAACCTGAACGAATCAAGCGGCAGCTTCGACGCGAGTCGTTTCTGGAACAGATAATCCTTGTGTCTGACAGCGAGATCAACAGTGTCCATAGAAAGATGTACTGTCGTGGCTCACCCCATCGTTCCATGCAGGATCTGCATGCGATCCTCAGTAACCTGACTATACAGGGTTGCTAGGACCCACCAAGGCGATCTTTCTTCCCTCTGTCGGTTCGTCCGGCTCCAGCTGCTCCAAAATACCGACAAGGCTGCAGTTCTCCGACCGGTGGGTTATGTGCACTTTGGTGGACGTCCTGGCCGACATCGTCGTGGCGGTCGTCTCCAACTTGAACTCGGACTCGGAAGAGCGACATCCCGATTCCATAAATGGCAGGTGTAGTGTTTACCCACCCCCATGTCGCCTCCAAGTACCGGGATCGTCCGTAGCTGGGTCGCCGTGGCTCTGGGTGGTTGCAGGAGGCGCAGATCCAGCGGGGAGGTGTTGTGCATCCTCGCTTCGGCGGATGCCATGCTGTTTTCTGATGTTTACCATCTTGGCCACCTCTTGTCCGGCGTCGTCCATTCAGCACGCAACCGCCGCTGGATCGTGTCATGAAGTGCTTGTCCGTCGTTGCCGTGGCAGCCGGTGCGCTGGGCTGCGTTGCTGCTGCTCATGGTGTGCACGCACGGCCTTGGGAACTCGTCCTGCGCACGGATCCTCTCCACGGCCTTTGCGAGCTCGTCTCCTTTCGGTCGGCGCAGATGCACAAGGATTTGCTCACGCAGGCGGTCATCAAGCACGTATCTCCGGTTCCCGCTCCCCATCCAAGGGAAACCCGGAGCGTGCTTCGGGCGGTGTCTCACGATGTCCATCGTCTGCTTTCCGAAGTCCAGCCGCACTGCTCGAACGATCTCGCCGCCTCGTTCCCCGGCATCGCACACCCTTTCGTACAAGCTCCGTTCTCACGGGACAATGTCCGCAACGCCCACATCTTGGATGTCGACCTACCACCATTGGAACTCGTGTCTCTGATCACCTCCGGACCGGCGGAAAATCGCGTCAACTTGGCGTTCTTTGGTGATGGATGTACGTGAGCCGTTTGCGGTCTCCAGAGCCCGGGTGGAAATTGACGTGTCACAGACACTATTGGGGAACGAGGCAAGTTCCTGGAGGATGCCTCTCGACTGGCACGCGACTTGTCCACCAATCAGACGTTTTTCACCGTCAAACCGTTGCTCAATTTCTGGGCCGTCTTTACTCCCAGCAAAGAGGTGTCTAGAGTTCGTGCTTGCGGTCCGTCCTCACTAATGTCCCACGACAGAGTGGCGTTGGTGTAGGCGGCAAGGCAAAGGAGTGAGCACGACGATCCCTCTCATTCACACACCAAGACTTGTTCTTCTCTGCAGCACGCCATTTGGTTTGTACAGGGATGGCACCGAACTGAGGGGCTTGTATGCCAACCACTCTGATGTGGCTCTTGCGGCCTGTGCGTCTCTTGGCGACAAGTGTAATTACGCAGTCTTGCTTGGTGGGCGTTCCATGACTTGGCACCGTCTTGTGGCAACCTGACACTGCTCTTCACAGCAAACGACCCGTTGTATGGTGGTAAGTCTGCACTCCATCACAAGGGGGCTTTCTGAGCTTGTTCCATCCCTAGGCCTTGGAGGTGAATATACGTAAGGCTCCGATGCCGTTGTCTGACCGCAAACACTGACGTGATCCAAGTACTACGACTGCTTCGCTGGCAAACGGCGCCTTGGTTCTGCGTCACGAAATCGGGCATTCCATTATCGATGTCGGCGAAGAATACGACGGAGGCTTCGCTTATTATGGGGTCAATGCCATACATGATTCTGCAAACGTGACGTGGGCGCATTGGTTGACAGACGGGGACCACTTGCGTGTGGAGCGTTCCGTCATGCCAATGCAGTCGTATCCGTGGACGCTCCTCGAGGCCGAACACCCATGGTCGATCACGTTCTCGTCGTCTGGGATGTATGCTCGTTACCTCGTCAAGTTCTCGCTCTCTGGAATACCTCACGCAGACGATCTCGTTGTATCCCTGGACGGCACCGACCTTGGGTGGATACCCCGACCCGACATCGGTGTAGACAGGTGGCATTACGATGTCCTCTTTGAGCACGTGTTGGTCGAGGGCGCGCACGTACTCGAGTTTGCGCTCCGAAACAGAGAGATCCAGGGCCAGGCTCAGCTTTGTAGCGTCGAGGTCCTCGAATACGGCACTCTCGAAGAGTAAGCGCACGGTTGAGAGTGACTTTGGCCCGACGTTTGGCACTGACGCAGGGACCTCCAAGGTTCAACGCGACTCGAGGATACTATAGCCTCTTTCCCACGTACGTGCACGCGCTCTCCCCCTTTTGAATCTGCTCGCGAGCACGCATCAAGACATATGTTCTGACCCGATCGTGTTGTGTCCAGATACGATCTTGACAATGTGACGTCCTACCGCCCGACCAACGACGACTGCCTGATGCGCAACGTCGTCCAACCCAACTTTTGTAGTGTCTGCATGGAAGGCCTCTGGCTCTCGCTCCTCGGACGCGTCGATCTCATCCAGGACGTTCGCGTGACGTGTTCGTCCGGGCCGAGCGATGACCGCACGATGGACGTCGACGTGGACCTGGTCAAGCTCGCCCAGTTCAGGGAGCATCCCGTCGCGAGCGCGGAGAGCTACACGGTCGCGTGGACGCGGGACGGACGGACTCTCGAGGCGTTGGCGAACCTCACCCGGGTGCGACTGGACCCGGACGGGGAGGGCACGTACCGCGTCGACGTGACCTACGCCATCGACCAGGTGCGACGAGACCCTCGAGGGTACCTGCGCGCGAGTCGGACGTTTGACGTGACTGCCGATGCATGTTCGTCGTAGGGGGGTCGTTGGTCGCGTTGAGCGTCGGTACGACAGGGACAGCTCATGTCACGCGCGCGTTGTTATGTAATATGCAATTGGGGGTGGGGTCGTTGGAAGCCACTCGTTGGAAAGACTACTGCGACGATAAAGTAAGCCTCGAGGAAGAAATGAAAAGACGAGCGACTTCATACATGTCGTTTACTAATGAACGTGGGGGGCGTGTGAGTAGAAACGCGATATGTACGTGGTCCAGTGAGAGAAGGGTGAGCGTGGAGTCAGCTCGAGCAAACGAGGGGCTCCCCACTCCGTCATGGTATGTATAAAATGTGGTATACCGTGATAAGGGATAAACGATTGAAGATCCTCATCACAAGGAAGTCGGAGCAGGACACTCCCGAGGAACGGCAGGACGGCGGTCAGTCATCTCAACAACAGATGGCACCGGCAGGAAAAAAAGAGAGGGTGTGATTGAAAATGCTGAACGTATGGAGACTAGTGCGCAGTGAACAAGCAAAATTTTGGAGAAACAGCACCCGGATACTCAGATATCAAGGAGATCACATGATGACGCATTTGCAGCATCCCCCGGCCACGTCCTCGTGCTCTTGTTCCTGTCGGCGCTCGACCATCTCCGTAGATGGCCGTGTGACATTAATGGTAGGTACTGGTTGTTCGATATGATGGTAGCGTGAGAAGGGTACAGGGGAATGCGGTGGTTTTGGGACCGTTTGCCGAGGATCCTCTCGAATGGGCACTTTTGGCCTGACAGGCTGTGATGTCGGCTCCGGGGAGGTCTTGGCAGGCGGGGGAGCCGAGTCTTCGTCCGGAAGTAAGGCGCCTTCCGGGAGCCCACCAAAGTCGTTCAGTTCTATCTCGTCGTCTGGACGTGGTGGTCGATATTTCGTGTAATCGTAGCCAAATGTACCGGGTGCCTGCACAAATTACCGTCGATATGAATGTCACAACTGCACGCCAAAGAACGCGTACGGGTTTAATTGGTGGATATTGTGGTAGCCTCGGTCTCGGGCTGCCATCTGCATGCTCGTATTGACCATCCAACCCCTTCTTGCGCGCCACGACAGGGAGCACCACCTGCAGGTAAAGTGGTGGTAAGCGCGAGTAGGATCGGATCTAAACAGCCGCTTGCCTCATCCCAATTGCCAGACTTTTGCACGGGTTGCGTCCACGTTGGTATTGCGTCGACAGCATTGCCCTCTGGCGTTGGATAGGTTGCGATAGAACTCCGCGGGTCGTCCCTTCGCGAAGCTGAGGGCGAAGCCTTGACCTTTGACCTCGCCTTCTTCGGCGTGGAGGCGGGGGAAGACGAAGCTGGGCTTTTAGCGCGACGCTTTGTATGCGACTGGTCGGACAACTGTGATGTCGGGGAAGTCGTGCGTGACACGGTGCGCGTACGCGGCCCTGGAGTTGGTACGGTGCTCTCTGCGCTTGTCCTTGGGGGAACTGAGGGTGTACCGGATCGCAACGAATCTGAAGTGGTGCGAGCGTTAGTCACATGCTTTGGTGTGGCGCTGCGATCCGGGGCAGGATAGGCGTTCGTGGGTGTCCGACTACGGTCAAAAGAAGCCGCAGCGGGTGGAGGGCCGGAGGCAGAGGCGCTGAAGCTCGAGTGCACGGTGTCGTCTGCACCGACGCCAGTGTGCGCGTCGTAAAACGTCTCGGGGTCGGTATCGGGGTCGGCATCGATGTCGGTCAACGGATTCTCGTCGAGGACCATACCCACCTCCTTTGTGGACGCGTCGTCGAGGTAGAGACTGTCGTGAGTGCCGACGTCGACGCTGTCCGCCCTCCTGCGCCAACGGGGAGAGTCCAACTGGCCAGAGGGGCCGCGGGACTGCCTATGAGCGGCTGTTCGGAGGTTGTGACCGTAGTTGGCAATCTGCAGCATCTCGACATGCTTTGCGACACGGAACTCGCCAACACCACCGTTCCTGTGGACGTCGCCTCTGTACCAGTGTTCAAAGGGGCGCTCTTCGGACTCGTTGGAGGGTCTCGGATCGGGGTACACGGGATCGTAGGTTTTCGAACGTGCCGGAGATGTGATCGAAGACGTCGCGAACGGAGGGGGTTCGTTGAGAATGTTGGAAGCCTGGTGACGAATGGAAGCCATCGGCGGCGTGGTCGGCTGGGGCGGCTCGCTTGGCTTGACGACGCGATGGTCCTGGGCGGTGTCGGGTGTCGGGGGTTGATATGGGCGGTGGCTGATTCCGTTACGGCTGTCGGCTCGCTGAAGAAGGGTGTGAGCATGACTAGAACTGCTGATTGTTCTCGCGCGGGCTGCAATCGGTATGCGGGTCGGCTTTACGTCAGACATGCGAGGGGAAGTGGGCCGAGAAGACTCGGGGGTTGGGAGGGGGTTGCTGGTGAAGGCGTCCGGCGAGGGCGGCTGGGAGTAGGTGCGTGCACGCTTGGGGGAGAAGGAGGGGGGTGCGCCGTTGACGCGGGGGGTGTTGTCTGGGTGGGGGTCAGTTGGGGACCGGGCGTAGTGTGGACTGGGGCGGGGAGCCGCGCCCGGCGTCCTTGGTTCTTGGAGGCTGGCGGGGGGCTGGGGGGTGTCGCGGGAGGCGCGGGGGGAGAGGGAAGGAGCGGAGGAGCGTTCGAGGGAGGAGACGGACGCGATGGACATGCGTTTGGCGAGGATTCTGCTCTCGGATTCGAGTCCTGTGAAGGGGGCTGAGGACGGGGCGGGGACGAGCAAACCAAGGGCGTACTCTTGCGCAGCGCGGGCACGATCGTCTCGTCCCATGTGGGCAGCGCGGACGGCGCCATATCGCAGCCAGGAAAAAGCAAAGCAGCGGTCAGCCAGCCGAAGTTTGTCTCTATTTCCCCATGCGCCTCTTCCGCACCCCGCCCAGAATCCGCCGCGCCCTCGCCGTCGACCCGCGCGGGCTGCCCGTCCCCCACCTCGACCTCGTCCTCCACGACACCGCGCCATGTCGTCTCCGCGACCACTACCACACGACCCTCCGGGACGACATCCTCTACATGTCCTACATCCACGACGCCGCTCCCTCCCCACCCCGCACGGTCCGCGCGCGCTTCGACCCCAGTGACCCCTACTCCAAGCACCGTCTCAACGCCCCCGTCGGCGGCGACCGTCTGGGAAAGAAACCCGCGCCTCCCACCACCCCCCACAACGTCGTCTCCCTCGACAGAATCGTCCTCCACACCATGATGAAGGACGCCATCTCCAACCGCAGCGTCCTCCTCAACGCCGTCGCCTCCCTCAGAGCCATCTCTGGCGAGACCAGCAACGGCGGCGGCCGTCACTCCTCCCCCGGCGTGCAGATCGTCAAGGGCAAAAAGTCCGTCAGCGGCTGGGTCCGCCCTGGTCTCCCCCTCGGCGCCAAGGTCGAGCTCAAGGGCCCCCAAATGTACAATTTCATCGCCACCCTCTCCGAGTTTGTCCTGCCCCGTCTGCGCGAGTTCCCCGGGATCGTGTTGCCCCCTTCCTCCAGCAACATGCAGACCCCCAGCGGCGTGGCCGGCGTCGTCTCGTTCGGTCTCCCCCCAGAGGCCCTCGGCCTGTTCCCCCAGATCGAGGTCAACCTCGAGGCTTACCCAAAAACTCACGGGATGCATATTCATTTCATCACCAACGCTCAAGGCCAGGGCGCCCAGAACAAGGCGAGAGCTCTTGTTTCGGGTTTTCAGATTCCCTTCGCCCGCAAATAGACACCCATCTTCGCTCATTATCCATTCTGCTGTCTGGCATTAATCATTACGAGGGCTTCTACTATATGTGCGAACGAGAGTGCTGTGCTACTGTTGGCTTGGTTAAATAGGCAGTGAATGAAAAGGAACGAGCGCGCATGTCTTTCATCGACGGGCGTTGGCCCCTCCAGGCCGCCACGTAATGTCCCCGAGTCGGTGTCGCGAGGACGAGTGTGAGCGCTCGATCCCCAGCCGCGTCGTAGTGCCGACACCTCCCAGCGACGTGCCCGACGAACCAAGCAACGCCGACGTCTCAGAGGCCGTCCTCCGTGCCTTCTTCGGAGCGATGATCGAGCTGTGTTTCGGTGTATCCGGTCCCTTCAACCCAGACTTGCCCAGCGCTGGCTTCAGCACAGGCGCGAGCACAGGCAGTATTTCCCTCGCCAGCTCCCGCACGAGCACAGCGACATCTTCTTTGCTCAACTTGCTCACGATGTCGTGCAACCCATATCTCTCCACCAAAATCGCCCGGTTCGGATGCACATCACAAACGGCCTTTAGGATCCGCAACAAGTTCAGTCGGACGACGGCGCGACTGTGTGATAGTCTGTCAATGATGCGTTTGAAGAAGGATGCTTTGGCGAGGCCAATGGTGAGTGCGTTAGAAATGCGACAGATCTTGAGGAGCGGGTCGAGCAGGTTTTCAAACGAGTTGGCCTTGGCAGAGACGAAACATTTCAGCAAGGCGTCAAGCGACTCTGACTTGACGAGCTGATCCTCAATCTTGGCGGTTTCGTCTTGTAGCCTACCATACCAGTAAGCGACTATCCCGACGATACACCAAACGAACTGACCAAGACAAGATGGCTTCCAATGCGCTGACCTGAAAGTAGGGATCGTCCAGCAGTTTCAGGTACAGAGTCAGTCCATTATGTTGCCAAAGCAAGTTCCGACAGCTCTTGCCCGCGCTCGCGAGATCGCAGAGGATGGGAAGCGCGAATTGTTTCAAAGGCGAGCTGGTCTCGATAACACGCTTGAGGCACGGAATAATACCTGCCTGAGCTGCTTCTTCTTGCCGTGATTTGTTTAATCTACAGAGGTTGTAGCACGTCTGGAAGATGTGGTTGGATACTTCCTGGGGATGTACCTCAATCAACAAACCCTCGCGTCACAGCAAGGACTTACTGTGCCATGTGGGCCCGCCCGGTCCTCATCCAGAAGTCTGATAAGAATCTCGATCGCGTTTGCGTTCTGAAGTACTTCAAGCAAATTTGCATTCATTGACAGGTGTTTCACCGCCTTGAGCATTTGAATCAGGCAGTCCCCTTCGAGTAGCTCGCAAGCACGCATCAGCCCTACATATTTTATCTCAGCGTCCCATCGGAGTCGAGACCCTCGGTGCTTACGGCGGATGATCTTCCTTGTCCCCATCGCATTTCGTACATGTATATCGCTCTGTGTCACCTGCGAAAACACCACCAAGATCTGGATGATCTTGTGCTTCATCTCGACAGCTGTCTCGCTATAGTTACCCATCACACTCAACAACGCCGAAGACAACGGATCCAAAAGCCCTTCTCTGATAAACATACGGCAGAAATCGTTTTTAGTCGTCGGACTTTGTAGCTCAAAGACACTTCCGATCCCGTTGAGGGCGTCCACGACAAGCTCGCTTTGTTCCGTATAGTCTTCGTCAAGGAGGTCGACAAGAACTTTGAGTCCACGGCATCTGCATGTGGTGAGAAAAATACATCAAAGGTTATAGCTACTCACGAGATGAACATTTGAAGGGTCAATGCTGATGTGTGGCAGAGTAGCCGGATAAAGTTCGACGCCTCAGTCCTGCATTCAGAAGGATACTTCTTGGAGGTGAAACCTATCCATCATCAGCAGGAGTCGCTAAAAAATCACCGGGAGAAATCACCCATCATCACAGGAATTCCGCCGACGAGACAAAAGCTCTCCAACACCCCAAGGTCGCTTGTGACGAGCTACCAAGGCCCAAGTCAGTTGGGATGCTTTCCTACCATAGGTGCCGTACCAAATTAATTATGTGGAGCAACTTCATCAAAACATCCCGAGAACATTTTCCTTCCAGTACCTCTAAAATTGCTAGCATGCCGTGGGAAGAGACTAATTGGAATAGCATTTCTGGATTTTCCGTCATGATGGCGATCTATAAGTTAGTCAGCCAACAGGACCATGCTACTTGTCGGCGCTCACAAGCTGATCGCAAGCATCTCGGAGCTGAAAGTCGGGTGCCGAGGGTGTAAGCTCATCCACCAACTGATTCACCATATTGCACAGACGAGCATGTTTATCTCGTTGCAAATTGGTTTCGAGGTCGTCCTCTGCGAAGCCTTCATCTATCTGGGCGAGACGTGAGGCTGAGGTTACAACCCAGCGGCAAGTCGTACCTCCGCAAAAGGATCGTCGTCGTCGTCGTCATCCCCCAGCTAACTCGCGATCAACAACCTCGACGAACGGACACTTTAGCGAGCGTACCCAGGACTTGTTGGAGTATCGAGTATTGAGCTGCAGGGTCTGGATAGGCTGTTCGAGAGCTGATCTGACTGTCAACCTCCGAGCCTTCAAATACTACTAAAAGTTGAAATGAGCTCACTAGTACCATTGGCCTTGCCGAACACGTCGTCATAGTCCTCGTCGTCCTCTTCTGTGTACTTGTCGAATTCATGAGAGCTTGTGACTCGCTTAGCCTCCGAGCGACCAAAGGACCCGGAGCCACTCGAAGCAGAACCAACAAAGGATGAGGATCGTGAATGCGACCGGAGTGAACCAGACTGCGGCCCGTTCGAACCCACAGGACTTAACGAAGGGCGCGAGGGCTTGCGTGAAAGGCTGGGAAGTGGAGCTGACACCGGACCGGGAGAGCTAGGTGTAATGCCAAGGGTCTTGATGTCGTCTGGATGAAACAGGCCGCGGCGCACAGAGTTCTTCAACTACAATTGGTACTACATCACACCATAAACAACCGGCAAAGTCGACTGGAACTAACCTTGAAATCAGCGACCTTCTCCTGCAAGATAATGTCGTCCTCCTCCGACGCAAGGTCTGAATAGTCCTCTACAATCGGGACAATATCTGCTGCGGGGGCTTTCGCAAGCGGGATGGTGCCTGAACCAGCTGGACTACGACTTGGTCGTATTGTCTGAGCATTATCATCGACTTCTGGCTTGTCATCCTCTGGAGCCAATTTCTCCAGTGCTACGTCTGGATATTCGACCAGAGTCGAGGGAAGGTTATGAGCCACACACCTTGTAACTTTGAAAATGAAGGGCCATCCTCGAAATCGTCGTCCCAGTTATCTGTTTGCTCTTCAGGTTGCTGAAGGGCGAGTACTAGCGGTTCCCTAATTTTCTCCACGAAACCAACAGGCGCCGAAGGTTTACCCGGGGCAGGCGGCGGCGCCTTGAGAGCCATCGGCACCGATATTGATTGTTGTAACCCAAGTACAGAGTGTTGGAATAGGTTGATGCTAGCTTTGTTGTGCAGTGGACGTGTAGGTGATGGAGGAGGGCCATCACTGCTGCCGGCCCGACCACCATGCTTCGATGGACGTGTTGGAGCTGGATATGATCAGATCCTTTTGGGTGCGTGGTAGGTAACAGAAATTTACATCTCAAGGCCTCATTCCATTCTTGCACCTTAAGAACAGCTTCGTCGTAGTTATAATTACTCGGCGGACGTTTTTGTGCACTAGACAATGTTTGGGAGTTGTTACTTCCCGGGTGTCCATCCATCTCGGCAGATAAATCCATTTGCTTCTTCGCAGCCACCATCCATGGATGCCTCAAAAGCTTCTTTGCCGATATCCGTAAATTGCTGTCCTTTTGGAAACAGTGAAGAAGAAAGTCCTTGACGATTGGAGAGGCACCCTCTGGTATTGGGGGGCAGTCATCTTGAACGATTCTGAAGAGAGCTGGCATGGGATCGAGGAAATGGTATGGCGGTTTGCCTTCTAGAAGCTCAATGACAACACAACCAACACTCCTGAGACAAGAGTATGAGAGAAGGGAGCGAATGTGCACCTTAACATACCAAATATCGGAGGCAGTAGTTGCACCGGATTGCTCGATAACCTCTGGTGCCACTGACAACAAGATATGTCAACGCGTGGCAGCAAGGCCATGCTATTACCTACTCCAATATGGGCTGCCTACGACAGCATCGTCACTGACTGCGCCGGTCGTGGTAGAACTGGCGACCCCAAAATCCGCAAGCTTGACGCAACCGTCCTTGTTCGTTAATATATTTGCACCCTTGATATCTCGATGTATAACACCCTGGTCATGGAGGTAGACGAGGCCTTCGAGTACTTGACGGATGTAAACAGCGACAAGATTCTCGGGGAATTTTCCAAAGCGTTTGCATATGTTGTGCAAGGATCCGTTTTCGCAGAATCTGGGGAGAGGTCGGTCAAGAGTGGATAGATGAGTGGCGTACATACTCCAGTATGATGTACAAATACTCTCGCGTCTTGACGAATCCCTTGTATTTGACGATGTTGGGATGCTGAAACTGATCAGCTGCGTGATGGACTGCGAGTAACAGGATGCAATACATTAAGGTTCTTGAGCAGGTCGATCTCCGACTACGGAAAGGATGAGAAAAAGGGCAGAGACGACCACACGAACAGGAAGGACCATGATCTGCCCGAGTTCGCCTTTGGGTATGTTACTCAGTTGGATCTCCTTGACGGCGACGGTTTCACCGGTGGCCCAATTAAGCGCACCTATGACGCACATGAGCCTATCGAGTTTGTCGCGTGTGGAAGAGAACTCACGGTATACCTGGCCGAATGCGCCTTTGCCGAGGGAATCCCCGAGTTGCTGGGAAGAAAGAGGGTCAGCGACGCGCTCCGGAGCGAGACGGCCTGAACGGACATAATCGTTGAGCAACTTAGACGAGGCGGTACTGGTAGTGTGTGGTGGGGGGGTCGCCATGGCTGGGGCGGGGTGGACGGGGGGGAGGGCTTTAAGGCTCGGGGGGACGATGGGATGGAGAGAACGGGAAGGAAATGGGGAGACGGCTGCAGATGCCTCGAGTCGCGTCCTGCGCTGACGAGCCTGCCAAAGCACGACCGGACACATTTGGAACACCACCGCTGGCACGTGATCGCGCGCATTCGCTCCGCCTCTGCAAGCGCGCTGTCCCTGGGCGAGGTCGCGACCGAGAGCGCTCCCGTTTCGTCGGGTACCAGTCGGCGCATACAAACCGAATAGTCGACGTGGCCGCGGTGTGCTGGTCGGACTCGTGTGTTTTCAGAGTTGGCGCGACCCTCCGAGTCCATGTGCTCTCCGGGCCGCTACTAGCCAGACTTGGCCGCTCCCAACACAGCGAACCAGCCTCGTCTGAAGACTA
>JBBPMG010000175.1:0-41208 GCA_038090195.1 Boletellus deceptivus
CCTCTACTTTATCCCTTTCTCTCTTCGTCCTTTCCAATTAGTTTTTCAGAACATTTCCTATACTCCCTCTTTTCTCCCTACCGCCAAACCCCGAATTTAGAATGGCAGATCCCTCTCTTCCTCCATCATTAGAAGATCGCCCCTTGCTTTGACTAGACCGTCTCACGGATTCCCATGTGATGGGATTTATCTTTGATCTTCTGGATTCCCCTGACGCTGTATTCGCATTAGAACAAGTTATTCGACAAGAGAACGACGTTTTCCTTCCTTTGCTCCTTCGCCTTTATTCATTCTACATCCACTCTTGGCGGCTCACAGTGGACCTATTAGCTTCCTCTCGCATGATCGAAGAGTTGGGATTGCCCCATCGAATTTCCACAGCAAACAGCCTCTACCACCTCAGGAGGGCACGCACCACCCTCTTCGAACTATTCGAAGCCGCAGGACTGATACCATTAATCTATCGTCTTCCTGAGAATGTCTACCTCCCCATCCTTCAAATTCATCTGGCCCTCCTCTCCGACGATGAATACCGGGAGTACTACTACCAGGACCAACCCGTCAGTGAGGTGGCTTCCTCCAGACACTCCCGACACGGCTCTCCTGCACCAGTCATATCACACCCAGTATCACCGGAACCCGTACCCATTCTGCTGCTGGCAATCAACTTCGCCACTCTCATCCCAACCACTCCGCCGACCAACCCCCTTCCCCTAGGAGAGATACCTACCAGACCACGCCAAAGCCGATCCATCCGCGCCAGAGCTTTTAGAATCAGACTGGGATCAACCACAGATAGCGAGACAGGGAACAGGACCAGTGAGGACGGCTCGCCAACCATCACGCCTGCGCATAGGAGAAGAGCGGCGTGCCACCGGTGTGGATCACTCAACCACTACCGGGTTGACTGTGTCTACTACTCTTGCCCCTTCTGTCACACCTCTGCTCCAGGACATCCACAATACGCTTGTCCCCTACGTCTCTGCACCACTTGTGGAGCCCCAGGACATGTGGCCGCTGCTTGTACCCACAGCAACCCCTATAACAGATGAACAACGGAATCGTCCTCGTCCCAACCCAGGACATCGGCTGATTCACCCGTCTCCTCTCAGGATTTCTAAGACAGTGTCTCAGAGCTACACCGGGGGTAATGTTATGGTAAACTACGGGCTAGCCCAATCCGCATCAGCATTCATCAGCACACACATCAGAGAGATCCTTCCCACGCAATACATCAATGATTCCCTTCTTCCTCAGAACCCTCTAGATGCGGCAATCCCTCTCAATGAGGAAACCTTGCCATTGTACCTTGATCTGTTGTCCATCCTGTGAGCCCACTTTCCCCATTTGTACCTCTACTGTTACACTACCATATCTGGACGTTATCACTCCTACGGCATGTCTCTCATCATGCCGCATTTCCCCAACTACCATATCGAGCAACTCCAACTACCATAGATGGTACTACCACATCCAGTTGGTACAGCAATGCTCGAGTATTTATACAAGTCCATGTACAAGTACTTTTCTCCAGCTAGTTCTACGCAATCTACATGTAGTGACTTAGCCATCCACGAGTCCCTTCGCGAAGGGATCAGTGAGACCCGGATTTCTATTAGTCTCACACTACTACAGAAAGTGTGCTCGACAGCTAGGAGCTACACGTACACGTAACAGATATCCCTCTCAAGCTGAAGTAAGCAGTTGAGATCAAAGTCAAAGTCAGGCTGCAACAAGTTTCCATTTATAAATTGAGACAAGAACCAATTGTCAAAGGTGTCACCAGATGCAGATTGGTCAGCAACTGTTACATGTACATGTAGTCCTAGCTGTCAAGTACACTTCAATAGTAGTGTGAGACTAATAGAGATCTGGTCTCACTGTCCTTCCCTTGGATTGGACTTGTGGATGACTAGCAACTACATGTAGATTGTGTAGAACTAGCTGGGGTTTGTACAGTTACATGGACTCATATAAATACTCAGGCAGAGCTGTACCAACTGGAATTGGTAAGTACCATCTATAGTAGTTGGAGTTACCCAATATGGGATATGAAGAAATGTGGTACAATGAGAGATGTATCATGGGAGAGATCAACATCTGGATATAGTATATCACCATCTATAGTACAAATAGGGAATGTTGATCAGAGAATTGACATAAGATCAAGGTACAAAGAAAGAGATGCCACATCTAGTGGAGCCTCCATTTCTGGAGAGGTGATGAATGGGACTGAATCATCAATGTATGACAAAGTCTGTACAAATATGTTGACCAAGTGTGCCATCCCATAAGAAACCATAACAGCAACTGTTACAAGTGCACCCTCCAAGACATTTATTCTATTTCTTTTTTCTCTATCTTATCTTATCACAGACAATTATCTTATCCTTAGATTCCTGTTCCACTAGATAGTTGACTCATCCATCATGATTCACTTTCCCATATGACTCATACACCCTATGCTCTATGACTCATCATGATACACTCTTACTCATGCTTTTCCTATTGACTCATATTATTTGACTCATAACCCTTTACCCTATTTACTCTATCTAGCCATTTGTACAAACATGTACAAACACTTAAGCATGTATATGAACCTGAGACTCAAGCTTGGTAACCCCAGTCTTGAAGTCCTCAAACTTGATCCTCTACTCTCATCCCCTAAAGTCTCCCAGTACCCAAGTCCCCTACACTTGGTATTGAGATTGTTTCAGCAACCAATGTAGAAACATTTTCATTAGTTTCATCATCCTCATCCTCATCAGGTTCATCCAGTAGACTTGTATATGAGCCAAAGTCCACAGCATCAGAAGTTCCTTCACAGATTATTTTCATCTTCTTATAGAATGGCCATCCTTCATTGCAATACTGCTCTATCTCCTTGATCTGAAATTGAATCAGCATAGTATGCTTAGACAGACTAGAATACATACATTGGAAGTCCCAGTGGACATGTGTTGCTTCCAAACCAAAACATCATTGGGCAATGAATTGCAAATATTTACGCTGTGGGTAGGGCTCCACTGGCCATGTCCAGAACCTTTCTCATAGCTTTCTATCTCCTTGTACTTTTTCTTGAACTGCCAGTATATACATCAATGAATATTTGTTGTGAACATGTGTTATAACAACATACCAATTGCCATTTGGAGAGCACAGATGAAGACTGCCTACCAGACCTGAGGGCTGCTGCTGCACCCATCAAAACAGAAGGTGGAAAGTTGTGTGATTGTCCCATCTTCACTTTGTTTAAGATAAAGTAATCAAGTAGTAGGTGGGTTTCTTCATCAGTCCAGTTGATGCAAGCTTTCCTAGCTGGTGGTTGATGCATGAGTTGCATTACCTTGATATCACAGAGGACAGCAAAGTAGGAGAGACCAAGGAAAAGATTGCACAGACAGGAGATGTTGTGGTAAGGGTAGTGAATCAATAGTGGGTGATCAATAGAGGGCACCTTGGGATGTAGTGGGAGGTGAACATTTTGGACTCCGACTACCCGGTTATGTTATGAGGCAGGCCTAGACTCTCCGCGAATGCCAGTCGGCCATAGGAGTGGCGGAGTATGGCGGAGTTCGAGGATACGGAGTACGGGCATGACTCTAGCCGAGCTACCTAGCCGACGCGGTAAGCTACCTAGCCGAAATATCAGCTTTCCTAGCACCATCCCGAACAGGACCGCACCGTCGTCACTCTGGTGCCACCAGTTGTAGCTGAGTTTGAATATCACGAAACCTGCTGAACGCGCCGTTGTTAGCTGCTTGACAGATGTACGAACTCTCGGACGAGCAGCGGACGAGCGGCACAGCAATAAACGGGGCCGCGGCACAAGTCGGCAAGGTTAGGGCGGAGCCCGAATCTAACTTGTCTTATGTTTGATTGGAAAGGTTGGAAACGTCAATTCCGGGACTTTTTGAACATTTCACACTGGTTCGCTTTGAGCTCGGCTCCGAAGTCAAATACCACTCGAGCCCCTAGAATTCCACTTTCTCCTCCTCTTCTGGGGCTCTCGCGATGTCTCAGGTAATATTTCTCCTCGACGCCTGCCTCCTCGGAGCAGGCGTATACTTCCTTAAACAACTCCTCGATTCAAGGCGCCCTACTCCATTTCCACCTGGGCCTGCTGGGTGGCCATTGATTGGTAGCCTCTTCCAGATATCTTCCGAGAAACCTTGGTTATATTTTGCAGCACTGGGCGACAAATATGGTGAGTACATGCACCTCCTCATGTTGCCAGCACATAGCATGCTCACACATTTAATAATCTCAGGGGATGTGTCGTCCATGACCGTTCTGGGCTCGCGTTATGTTATCCTGAACTCATCCAAGGCCGCCACAGCGATACTGGAGAAGCAAAGCATTAAGTGCTCCGATAGACCACACCTCACTATGGCGTCAGACTTGGTCGGCTTGGAGAAGGGAATGCTATTCATCAACTATGGTGATCGTTTCCGCAAATATCGCATATTGTTCTCTCGACTGTTTGGAAGCAAGAGTACCACTGCAATATTTCACCCAATCATAGAGCAGGCTACTCGCCAACTCATGTGCGACATCTTACACAAACCTGACGATCTAATGAACCACATACGCTCGTAAGTGCACTTTTGTCTCCAAACCAGTTTCTGCCGGATGTCCCCACTCACTGCCAGCTACGTAGCACCGCTGGGGCCATCATCCTGAAAGTGACATACGGATACACCGTTCGAGGAGAAGATCCGTTCGTCGAATTGGCAGACAAGGTCATGACCATGATTTCAACAGTCAGTGCTCCCGGAGCCTATATGGTGGACATGATTCCTGCCTGTAGGGTTGAACATAAACACGGGTTGTTGTCATTGCTCACTCAACCGATTCCAGTACGGCACCTTCCAGAGTGGTTCCCTGGTGCAGGATTTCTTCGAGACGCGAAGAAATACAAACAGCTTGTGATGGAATTGATTGAAAGGCCTTACCAATATGTCGTGGAACAGATGGTAAACAATTCGCACCTACCCTAATTCATTAGATCTCATCTTGTAAAGGCCGCAGGGACAGCGATTCCATCGTTCTCGTCCACGCTCTTGGAAGGAGGTGTGAGCCCAGAAGAGGAGGATATCATCATTTGGGCGTCCTTGACCGTTTTTCTCGGTACGCTCGGCTCTTGGCTGTACCTGTCATCGCCGTTTAAATGTGTATTCACAGGTGCATCGGACACGGTACGCTTTCTTTCAGCGAATCTATGTCTTCGACATACTTCGTCTACAGACTGTCTCCGCCATCTACGCATTCTTTCTTGCAATGGTGTTGTTCCCCGATGTTCAAGCCAAAGCACAAGCGGAGCTCGATTCGGTTCTAGGGAGCGAAAGATTACCGTCCCTGAACGACCGTGAATTACTTCCTTATATCAATGCGGTATGCAAAGAAGTCCTTCGATGGCACCCTATTTCTCCACTAGGTACTGCTACTGCGTCCCCCGTCGCCCTGCAGTGTGCTCACGAAATCAGTACCTCACCTCTCCACGGAAGACATTTACTACAACGGCTTCTTGCTTCCCAAAGGATCCCAAATTGTCGGAAACGTGTGGTGAGCATCATGCCAACTGACCGATCCATCTGCCATGGTACACGCACAGGGCGATTCTTCGCGACCAGTCCACATATCCAGACCCTGATGAGTTCCGCCCTGAGCGATTCCTCGGCGACGACCCTCAACCCAACCCCCAAAACGCTTGTTTCGGTTTCGGAAGGAGGCAGGTACACTATCTGGCTAGTACTGCGCATGTTTGCTGATGCATTCTGCCCCGCGGTATTGTACTAGGATTTGCCCAGGTAAGTGCTCTGATGAATCCAGTGGCGCATCATTGAGCAGCTCATGTTAGGATATCACCTTGCGGAGGCATTCCTCTTCATCTCGGTTGCCACGTCTCTTGCCGTGCTCCGGGTTTCAAAGGATGTCGTTAATGGCGTGGAAGTCACGCCAAAGGTTGACGTCACCTCGGGAGCCATTTCGTGAGTCTCCACCACCTCCATCTCTTTGGTGTGCATGCAGCTGATGCGTCGGTTTGAACATTTCACAGCCATCCGAAGCCGTTCAAGTGCCGGATCATTTCCAGGTCTGCACGCGCCGAGGCCCTGCTGCGTAGCTCTTAGACCGCTCGGTTGTGGAAAGATTTTAAGGGCCGTACGATATTCGCCTCTGTGGTTTGCTCAAGGCCAGGACGTGTTTCAGTCGTTTGGAGTGCTCCCCGGGAGAATGGTTAGCGGTTATTGAACTTCAAAAAAGTCACTGTAATATATTCCAATTTAAATCTTTTGCATAGTCGAGCAAGCGCGAAGGGTCACTGGGGATGGCGGGATGGGATTGGCATGTCCAGTTGAATTGACCTTCCTGGCAGCACGTCGCTCCCTGTGGTGTGATCAACACCTGCCAGGATCATCGGACAAGTGCCGGTACTAACGCGGAGTCCCCCACCGAGCGGTCAGCGCTGTACTGTGCGAGCGCTACTACCCGCGATAATAGAAATAGAAATGGTATGGGAACATGGATGGAATCACCTTTTGGTGCCTGTTTCTAGTCGCTTTCGCCGTCCCTCACGACTCCGTGAGAAGATGCAGGAAACAGGTTGTATATACGTACCTAAACGGATGTCCACCAGGAAATAGAAACGCATATACAAGAGTTGGTGACTGGAAAGAACTCACAGTATGGTTGTGTGACGAGGTTCATCCTTTGTCTTCGCTGCCCGCGTTCCAGTACGTCCGTTCTAACTACTGGGCAGTTCACAAAAAACACCTACATGGACAACCGAACAGTGATGGAGAAGAATCCCACCCCTGCCATTGATGCCCGAGAAACCAGGGGTAAACCAACTGAGATCGGTTCGTGCACTCGTCCGCCGTCCTGCAGAGGGGACCCGAACGACCATCAAACAGGCCTGTTTTTACGTTGGCGGAGAATGGCCAGGTGTCGCTCAGTGCCAGCGCCGGGCGGTAGACCCGTGCCCCCAACTCGGACGAGAATTCCACCGGACGGCACAGTATTCGGGGTAGCCTCTCGACGTCTTGGTGGGATGTAGACAACGTCTGGATCCTTCAGGGCGACGCTGGGCAGTTGGCGGCGGATTCAAGTGCGACCGGAAGTGAAAGTGCCTCACGGCGGCAGCGGGCCTTTGACCCCGCTGTGGGCGGTCCCTGATTCTTTTTTTTCTTGAAACCTCCTCGGTCGCTACGAAATGGCCTCGTCCTCGACACCTTCTGCTCGCGCAAGGGCTACCTTCACTGCATCGATACTCTGACCAGATTATTCAATCCTCCGTGCTCTCGGTGGGCGCCCCTGGAAGGAAACAGCAAACGTTCGTCTCGACCTCCGCGGATTCCAAAGCTCGTTCTGGGACAAGCAAGCCGGATGTGATATCAGGCACTCGGGTGCTCTTCGGTCCGTCTCCTGAAGGCGACCGCTCGCATTCAGCCTCTGGACTCCCGGCGGGCAGGGCCATCTTTCCCATGGAAGAAGACCATGTCGATCTCAAGGCGGCTGTCGACCTCTCTCTCTTGTACAGGACCACGGCGCGAGCACGTCTGTTGGAGTCGTGAAATTGAAGCGGTGCTGACATGGGCAACCCCAATGACAAACATGTGCAAGACTGACGCTCTCGTTGACGCGCATTCACACATGATGCTACGAAAATCGAGAACCTGGGGTCTCACAACATGGCATCCTCGAATATGGGTCTCCGCTGTGAACTTCAGAAGGATCAATCGTCTACGAAGTATGCCTTGGAGGCTATCGTGACGTTGGCAAAGCATCGAGTTTCGACAAGACACTCGATCACCGTGAACGTTGCAAAGCCATCTCCGAGTCCACGGATCCACATACCAACCGAGTTGCTGCGACGCTAACGGTGCCGGGGGATGCGCCTCCTCGTATTCATGAACTGTGGTAAATCTCCTCCCCGTCAAGTCCAAGTTTCTATCGTCTCTCAATTGTCAAGCGTCTGTGAGAGACTGAGCACATGGCAGAAGCTGTTCAGTGCTTCCAATAGAGGATCCACCTCTAAATAGAACGGGCATGCTTGTGTCTACTTCACGCTCAAGCAGGGTGCAGACTTGCACTCACATCGCATCGCGTGGCCCTCTGATCGCGCTCGATCAATGGCATCATGTCACATCGGGTGGAGGCGAACAAAGGCATGCGACGTTCTCTTGTACGAGAGAACCAACGTGATATGTATAGAAGTCTTGGCACCCGAGGCGATGCTCTGACATTCCGAAGTTTCCGAAACACATTTTGTTGTGGTGGGCCCTTTCTCCGTGTCATGCGGAGGCTAGTCCGAGCTTTAACGCCGCTCCGCTTCGTTATCGGTGCTTGCACGATTAAAATATTGATGCGTCCCATCAAGCAGACCTCGAGGTGTGTCGCACGCCCGTCGACCTTACCGTGCGTCATCACGACAAATCTCCTGCGCCCACTTACATTCCAGGATATCGTGTCCTTGTTCATGCCAGATCGTTTTAAATCCGTACGCCCTGCCAAGGACACTTTCCAAATCTGCATCTCGGTTTTCAAGCTGATGACATACACGTTATCGCGATAAGATTGAAACAGATTACTCGTGGAAGGACAAGGAAAGACGACAGGGCGGGCGGTAACATCATGATGAAATGACGTCTCGGTCGAAGCCAGCGAACAGCACCTCACGATCCGCTCCACGTAATGCGTGGAGCACGGGACCGATCGTGACGTTCTCCCAAACTTTGTCACAATAGTCCGTGTTCACCGAGTCCTCGGGTGTCGTGCCCGTCCGGAAACACGAGGGAGCAAAGAACGGAGGACGTCGACCGCCCGACTGGTCGGCGCGATGATGAGCGCGTTCGCCTCTTCCCTGCTCCTCCACTCCACCTTCTCGCGTGGACTGGACCACCTGTGGCAACGTTGTTGGCCCGTGATCGGGCGCGAGGACGACAACTTGCGCATCCGCGCTAGCATTCGCATCATGCGCCGCCCTGCGTCGCGTCGCGGCACCCTCCCCGTCGTTTTCGCCGCCCGTCGCTTCCTTTGTCCCCAATCGCGCCCTTCTCCCTACCGCCGTTCTCGCGCAGCGCCTCCTCGGGCCACCACTGGTTGCTCCCCATGCGGTGGCAGTACGAACAAGAGGACACCGCGCGCCATGTGCAGTTCCTTTTGGCCCCGTGCTGCAGTATGCTCCGCACACAACCTACGGCAGGACAGACGAGCGCGAAAGCGCACTCCGCGGGAATGCTTTGTGCCGCCACGTGGCCAGGGTCTCGGTCATCGCTGCGCATCGGCGACCGGGGGGGTATAGCGGACCTTGCACGACATGCTCGGACAGCGGGCTGACGTACGTGCAGAGCGCCGGTACGTTCACCTCCTTGTCCGCGAGGGCGAATGCACGGCCTCCCCAACCAGGCTGCTAGGTCCCTGCGAGCGATGGGGGGGGCTGGCGTTGGTGGAGGCGTGGACGGGGGCGAGGATAAGGCGGTGGAGTGTGTCACCGTCACTCTCGTCCTCTTCATCCTCGTCCCCGCCAACATCGTGGTGGTAGCGGCTGTGTGGGACCTGGGTGCTTGTCGTTGTCGTCGTCGCTAAAACTTGAGTGGACAGATTAGCCGATACTGAATGGTAGCCGATGGTGACTGATGGTTTTAGACTCGTCAAGACCGTTGGCAGTCCACTGAAATGATAGACGAGGAAGAGCTCCACAGATGTTGCGGCTGCAGTCGTAGACTGTGTTCCGGTCCCGGGACGAAATAGGCGTGATGAAAGGAGTCACTGGGCAGCGCCCGCGGAGCGATCGACGCGACGGGAAAGAAGATTGCCGACGAGCATGCCAGAGGATGGACGGCTAGAACGAGCGTCTCTCTCTGCTTTGTCCCCTAACCGGAGTGACCCACACGATAGGTGGTGGTGGATCGTGCGCCATGGTCTACCGTCGCCCGGTTTGCTCTGCCATTGCACGCGTGTTTCAGTCATAGAACACGCGTGCCCCCACCGAGAATTCGTGGCCGCGACACAGCCAAAGGGGTTGTAAGCAAGTCGCGCCACGTCTTCGAAAGCGCCTCACGAATAGCTGGTGATGCCTTTAGGCGAGTCTTGGCATCTCTCATTGCCCCGACCACGGCGAGCGAGGGCTACGCACTCGCCTCGAAACAGCCCCACAGAAGATTTGGGGGCAACGAGGCAGCGCTGGAGTACCTCGTGGCCGGTCTGATTGCGTACCTCTCCAGTGGCGCTTGGCCGTCCTTGTGTTGCGCCCCCATCGTTCCTGGTCACGTGCTCACTCTTGAAGGCCATCCTGTTATGAAAAGCTCGAGGAGCCATTGGGGTTCTCCCCGCCTCCAGAACACGACTAGACCGAAAAGAGGGACGCATGCGCGCCGAGCGACAAGAACGCCATCATTTTTCCGAATGACGTCCGGCGACAAACCGAGCGATGAAGAGTACAGGCTTGCGGCTCGATCTGAATCACTTGTTGCGTGATGCCCAGACTGACTGTGTCTTTCACCCCCCTTCTCCCGCGATTGCGTCCGTCTTGGTCCCTGGCAAAGGCGCAGTTTACCTTTTTTTTTTCTTCTTCTTCTCTCGTTTTGCTGCCACCACCGCCATAAGGCATCAGTGGGGCCGCCTGCGGCCGCGCCTGAATTCAAAAGTATGTGCCTGAAACTATCTCAGCATGAATCGCTGGCACACCCACCCTGGCGAGCGAAATGAACAGAGGGCGACGCGTCACAGGTCACGGACCAGGCTAGTGTACCGCTGACAGACGGTGGCGCAGAACGTGTGGCGGAAGCAGATGGTGTGCAGGCGAACGTTGGGTGATATGATGGTGATGATGATGATCAGTGGTGAGTAATGAGTGGCCGTCTGAGTCATACGATCAAGAGAGCGCGAGCCCACCAGGGGCGGTCTAGCTCGAGCGAGTCCCGTCCGCTGGTTGCTACCCCACCGCCCGGCGATCAATTCTTTCTCTTTCGGATCACCCCAAGCAGCGACCGTACACGCGGAAAAGAAAGCATTGCCTCCACGGTAAACAATCGAGTGCTCGCCGCGCGGCGCCTTGGCGTTCTGCTTGGTCCGAGCCCGTCTGCCGACCAAGACACGTGCATGGGAGCGACGAGGCGGGATCCCACGCACTGGGGGGCTGGGGAAGGGTGCCCTCTGGATCCGTTGGGTTCCTGCTGAGTCATCCTGGGCCCCCGGAGTATCCATGACGCAGTGACGTGACAGCCAGGGGCCCATCACTCTCCGGGACTTGTAGAGACCTCTACGAAGGGGGGGCCTCCGATCGCAGTACGGTGCGTACGTACGTGCGTGTTTCGCGTCTTTCATTCGATAGCGCCGCCAGGCACATGTGCATCGTCTCGAGACCCGAACACGTGTGGCAAGAGCGCACAGGTGAGTGAGGGTGCTTGACGCGCGCCGTGCCCCCGTGCTTCTTGCTACCGATCCTCGTGCGGTGCGCAACGGGGCTATCCGTCAAAGGGGCGTCGCTGTCCTGACTTTTTTTTTTTTTGTTTCGCCTGGACTGGCAGGGTTTCCACTGGCAGGGTCTACTTACTAGGCTGACCGGCAACGCGCGCGGAAGCCGGGTCTGTTTCTGGCAAAAGTAAGTACGAGATCATGATGCCGATCGTCGGTACGTTCGGATTTCGACCCACTGCGCGACAAAGAGCGCGGCGAGCGGGAGGTCTCGACCCGGACCCCAAGCTAACCCGGATAGGTGCGCTGGTGTGGGCGGCGTGCTGAGCCAGCCCGTCGGGAGGCTCGCCGGCATCGGGCGAAAGGACAGAAAGTATATCTGACGTCTCCGCCCGATCGTGGTCCGCATTGAATTGAATCCGTGACGGATGCCCAGGCTCAGGTAACCTAGGCTGGGAATGGGTTGCAAAGCGGCTTGCGGGCGCCCGACGCGAGTAAGCAAGTAAGCACGAGCTTGGGCCCATCTGTCATCAGGGTCAGCGCTACTCGCGCAACAAGGAGGGGGGGGGGGGGTCACTCTGGATGCAGTCGACGTAACCGCCTGCACGGACCCCCCGCACGTCACCGCATATGTCGTATCATATGACCCTCATCGATCATGTGCGATTCTCGGATCGGAACGACAACGCAGTGTGCAGCGGCGCGTCAATAAATGAGGGAGACTAGTCTGTATTTATAGTCGAATATGAACAGATCTGGGGCGGGCGTTCTCGTCACTCTACTTGTTGCAGTAGTGCCACAGGGACGGGCACCAAGGAGAGACAGCCACTTCCTAATACTACTCGCTGCTGCGTCGCATCGTGCCAATCTAGCCATGTACGGCGTTATTTCCCCCAAAGGTGGGCTCCGAGCTCAGGGATTTTCAGGAAACGATTCATGAAGTCGCGGTGGTTGCGTAAGAGAATAGCCAAGTGTCGCGGTGGCGGACTGTGGGTCCATTTGACATGGCTACTTGGTGGGATGGACGCACAGCAACGCAGGTCAGCGTGCCGTCCGAATCACGCTGCTGGTCGTCGCACTGCATCCGAGTTCCAAGTCCGAACGAGTGGATCGCAGCCCAGCCTCCGATTCTGTAGAGATCCGACGAAATCGCACCTCGGAGCCAAAGGGACAGTCGCACAGTGGGTCACGTGCGATGGACGGGGCGGGCTGTGACGACGAGGGGCATATGCACGGCGGGCCGGACGCTGCGTTGGCCGCGAGCTGGTAAAGCCGACACGAGTCCGAGGGAACAAGAGGAGGCCGGGACGCGGGCCAAGCTCCCAGCTTCGGATCACGTTCAGTGACACAGTGCAGCGAGGGCTGTGTGCGTGTGAGGGTGTTCTGGCCTGGGTGCTCGGTCACGCGCCTGGATCGCACACGAGCACGGCTATCTCGACTGAAACGAAACGGACTCGGGGGACGTTCTGCGGGACCGAGCGGGCGTGCGAAGCAGCGGGGGGCCGAGAAAGGAAGGCGTCGGGGCTGCCATGGCGATGTGGGGGCCAGCGCGCGGCGGGGTGAAGTGTTCTCGAGCGCGTTTCAGCGGGCACAGGAATGACGACAGGGCGCACATGTGACCGCACGGCGAACGATGGCCGCCGTGGGAGCGCACACGCCGATCGAAAATGAAACCCGCTGTTAGGGAGCCTCCGACGGAACGAGCGCAAGATTGCCTACGACGCCATCACATCTCCTCCTCCTCCTTATTTCTGTCCATGCCCCCCCGCGTCTAGCCTCCCCCTCCGTCCCCCCATGGCCTCCCTCTCCCCCCCGCCGACCCTCCAGCGCGGCAAGGCCTGTCTCCGCTGCAGGTGCGTCCCCCTCCCCCCCCGCCCCGCCCGCTCACCCTCGCCCCCGCCAGGAAACGCAAGATGGTCAGTGCGCTCTCCCCCCCCGCACCCCCCGCTCACCCGCCCCCAGAAGTGCGACGGCGTCAAGCCCGCCTGCCAGCAGTGCGCGCGCGCAAAAAAGCCCGACGCCTGCCAGTACGACGACGGCAAGGGCAAGACGCGGACGCAGCTCCTGCGCGAAAACATCGAGCGGCTCGAGCAGCGCATCCGTGAGCTCGAGGATCCCGAGTACACCTCCCCCTCCGTCGTCCTCCACGACCCCCACGTCCACCGCCGCTCGCTGAGCGCCTCCTCGTCCCTCGCAGGCTCCCCGGGCAGCGCCGGCTTCTCCGCCCCCCACTCCCCCCTCCCGCCCTCCGGTAGGTGGCCCGCACCGCCGCCGCCCCCCCTCGCTCACCCCCGTCTAGCAGCTGGCTCCCCACAGCATTCTTGGATCCATGGCGTGCCTTCCCCCTCCCCGTCGCCTTTCAGCGACGCCTTCCACGTCGAGCAGCAGCCCCCGCTCGACCTGGCCCTCGTGCTGCAAGTCCATCTTATCTCGCTCCCCTTCTCTCCTCATCCGTCTTCACAGGGTCGATATTTTTGCATCACATCGCCATCAATCTCTCCTCGGCATCCACATGGGTCGATTACGAGATTCCTTGACGGCCCCCGCCGCCGAACAGCATCATCCTTGCCTCACAAACGCCGTCTTCCTCTGGGCTTGTTACGTCTCCCGTCCGGGTCCCCTCAGCGCGCACGAATCCCACTACCTCAACCGCGCCCTCGAGGCCCTCAGCGACGCCCTCCAGTACAACAACCGCGTCCTCGACGTCATCCGTGCCTCCTGTCTTCTCTCCCTCTACTTCCTCTCCAACGGCCGTCCCTTGGAGGGCAGCTACCATGCCGCCGCCGCCGCCTCCCTCACCATGCAGTCCGGCCTCCATGGCGCGATCATGAACCACTCCCCGTTCGATTCCACCGGCGTCATGTCCCCCTTGAAGCTCGAGCCCGCCAAGGACACCGTCGAGCAGGGCGAGAGAATACTCACCTTTTGGCAGGTCTTTGTCCTCGATCGCTGCTGGTCAGTCGTCCTCCAGAAGCCCGTCACCATCCCCGACGGCCCCGACGGCTGCCTGTCCATCGTCATGCCCTGGCCACAGAGCATGGAAGAGTACGAGTCGGCAAGTCAATCCTGGATCGTCCCCCTGCCGTCGACTGACCTCTCGCGATACAGGGCCAAGTAGACGACTTCCATTCCTTTTCGACCACCCGCACCTTCTTTGACGGTCCGTTTTCCAACCTCGGCAGCGGCTTCTCGCCCCTCGCCCTCAGAGTAAAGGCCTCCGCTCTCTTCCATCACGCTCACCACTTGGCATCCAGCTGGGACCAGCGTAGGCGGCTTGTGTCTGCAGGCTACCTGCATCCCTCTGACGATTACACAGCCCTGTCCCTCTCAAGCGCCTTCATGGACGACTTTCAGACGTTGGAGCACACGATCGCACGCTTCCTCTCCACCCTTATCCCCGTTCACCAATTGGACGCCACCATCCCCGACGATAAGCACGCATATATCGCCATACACACGCTCGCTCAAGTAGCGATCATCCACCTGTATTATCCGTTTGGACAGGAAGATCCCGTCGCATACGACAAGTGTCTTCGTGCCGCCCGGTGTTGCGTCTCCATCACCAAGCACGTTGCCGAGGCCGAGTACGACTTCCTCGACCCGGTTCTGGGCGTACGTTGATTCTCGTTTGGTGCCATGATGCGCGTCTGACTGGTGTGCCTAGCCTTGTTGGACGACCGCCATGGACACGCTGGTTCGCGAGCTGAACTTGGTCGAGACGTCCTGGCCGATCGTCAGCAGCGCTGAAGTGCGCGGTGAAATCAGTGCACTCCTGTATGCGATGACCCGCTTAGGATCGCGGTTCCCTTTACTCGGGTACACCGTGGCCAAGGCACAGAAACGACTGTCAGGACTATAGTTTGCGCAGCACGTCGATCGCCCTCGCCCAGATGGTAACGGAACGGACATTTTATTAAACAGCTTTGGCGAGCCCATGCGGACTGTTTTTGAACATTGTGTTCGGACTCGTGTATTCCTCACCATCTCTTCTGTTAGATGATTTGGGACGTCTTCCGTCTTGGTTGTCCATCGCCCTCGACTCATTCTTGCTACGTTCGTTATGACCCACCACGGACACTTGTCGGACACTCATTGGACCTCCCCAGTTCAGACACTAATCGGACTCGAACGTCATCTGTCGCACTACTCTTGTCAATCAGATAATTGATACGCTAGTCCATACTTTTTTTCTTTTTCCTTCTGTTTATTTCGTCTCATATCTCCTGCGTGCTTCTGCTACTACTACCCTCTCGTAGTCCGAGACATTGCAGATGGACTGTGCTTTCATCGTGCTACACTACTGACCGCCATTGTACCCGCAGCGTAATGCAGAAACAAACAAACAAACGGACTCGTGTATGTATATCGGACGGTCTGGGTATAATGCATATGTCGTTAGAGCGTCTTCCACGCCTCGAGTGCTGGCCGCCGTTTGGCATGACGACTTGGCGCGCGCCCTCGCGCTTGGCTCTTTGCACAAGCGCCGGGTAACACGTAACGGGAGAGGTTGGCCATGCCAGCCTGGACGGCTCTATCTGCAACTTTCACATCCCCGCGCATCGATCTCGCCTCCCGAACGCTGAGCCCACTTTCCTGGGCCTCGCAAACAGCAACGCATGTCCCGTTTGGACGCCAGCTCCGACCACCATGGCACTTCCTCCCTCGCCCCGTCCATCTGCAGCGATACGCCTGCCCACGACACGCCCTCGTCCGCTTCCTCCGCCCACGTTAGCACGAGCCGTGTCACTATCAGCACCGATTCCGGCGAGCCAAGCACGCCCGCACGCGATCCTCGCATGCCGTCAGAGGCCAGTCCGTCCGCCCGTCCTCTGCTCGGGCGACGCAGCTTCTCCTACGGCATTCCCCCCCAGCACTACCGCCGCGCCGGGTCTACAAATAGCGGGCCGCGTGCACCCCCACGGCTCTCCACCGCGCCGCTCTTGCCGTCGCACGCACACGCGCACGAGTGGACGCTGTTTGGGCAGCTGATGGAGAACGAGGGACAGCTGGCGCGGGGCCGTTTGTCGTCGTCCGGAGCGGCGGGGCGCGCGGCCTCGGTGCAGCCTGTGCGCCGTTCGCTGGCGTCGTCGTCGGTCGTGCAGTCGCCCGTCGAGGAGCTGAGCGACGTCTTTTCTGCACGGTGGCCGCCGCCGCACGCACGTGTGCGGAGCACGCTCGAGACCAATGCCGAAGACGTGACGAGCAGCAGCACGGATCTCGACGCGGACAGCTCCGTTCAAGACTCGGAGGACACCGCCACGGTGACGACGACCGCGGGGGCGGGGGGGACGACGGGCGCGATGACGCGTGTCGCGCGCTGGATCGCCGTCCCGACGCGGGCGGTGCGGTCGATGCCGCTCCTGTGGAAGAACATGCTCAAGTGTTCTGTGGCGTACTTTATCGCGTCGCTCTTCACGTTTCATCCCGGGCTGTCGCGTCTGTTTGGGGACCTGACGTCCATCGGGTCCGATGGTGGCGGGCCGTACCCGTCTGCGCACTTGATCGCGACAATGCACGTCCCCTTGTTCTCGTCGTCTGCGTGCTGACGTGTTTTGTTTCTTTTAGTGCTGTATATTATAACCCTGCAAAAACGATCGGGGGCATGTTCGAGGCCGACTCGTTCTGCATGGTGTCGTGGCTGTATTCTGCCGTCATGAGCCTCAGTGGCCTGTCCCTGTTTTGGTGGCTTGACGTGAAGCCGGGGCTGCAACTCGTGGCCGACGTGGTGTTGGTCGTATGGATAGGGCTCACGATATGGGGCTTGACGTGGATGAAGGTGTGGATGGCCAAGCCGACGTTCAATTCAGGTGAGCGGTTTTCCGTCGCAGGCCAGACAGGCGCTCATGCGACGTTCTTGTAGCGTGCTCCATGGCGGCGACCGTGTTGTTCATCGTGTGAGCACCGTATGGACGCTTGGCTCGGAACACGTTTAGCTGATCGTCGCTTTTTTTTTTTTAATAGAGTCGTCAGGGAGGGCAACTGGGAGACGCTCCTGGCGGTGACGTCCATCGTGCTCGTGGGTACCGCCATATCGAACCTGGTTTGCTTCTTGCTGTGGCCGCAGAGCGCGACGTACAACCTCCAGGTCAACATGACCAAGACGCTCGACTCGTTTTCGACGCTGCTCGGCATGATCACCAACACGTTTCTGCTCGAGGAGCCGATCCGAAAGCCGAGTCAAGAAAAGATGCAGCGCGCGGTGGAGAACCACCAGTCGTCGTTTACAAGCCTCAAGAAGAGCTTGGCGGAGGCGCGGTCGGAGTGGTTTGGGATCTTGGGCGAGCAGGAGCGGGTGTTGTCGAAGCAGGCGTACGGGGACGCGGTGGACAGTTTGACGCGGCTCGCGCAGCATCTGAACGGTCTCAGAAGCGGGACCCGGTTACAGTACGAGCTCTTTCAGGCGCAGCGAGACGGCAAGCTGGTTGTGACGCGTGGTGCAACCGCTTCGGTCGAGGACGGGACCGGGACCGGGACATCGCCGTCCGAGACGGGGACCAAAAGCAAGACGCTGTATTCGGTCGCATCGCAACAGCCGGATGATCTCGAGGAGGCGCTGCTGCGTGCCGCTGCAGAGATGTTTGGTGATCTGGTGGATGATGTTGGACCGCCTCTGGGCGCTCTTTCGGTACGTGTGTTCCTTTTCGCTGTGAGTGGCATGATCGTTGACATTTCGAGATGACAGAACGCGTGCATGTCGTGTCTGAAGCGATTACGGGAGGCGTTTGTGAACAGCCAACACTCGGAACAGTACAGGATGATGCAGCCGCAAGATTTTCGCCAAATCATCGACGGCATCGAGCGGGCGCTGTTTACGTTTGAGAGCACGTCCAACCACGCGGTCTTGCGGCTATACAGACGAAGCAACTTTGCGTCCACTGACAGGGACAGGTCCAGGCGATCGTCGTCTGCCGAAGACAACGCGTTGTTGGCAGAGAGCGAGCATGAACACATTTTCCTCGTTTATTTGTGCGTGTCTATACTGGGCCTCCTGTGATATCGTTGCTGATACGGATCTTATGGGGGGGGACCATCATTTCAGTTTCATTTTCACTCTGCAGGAATTTGCCGGGGAGTTGATGTCCCTTACGGATGCGATGCGGAGGATATACGCGGTGGAGTTGGCTCGGTTCTCGAGGCAGAGCTGGTTCAGACGGTATTTCATCCACGGGCCCCGGTCGTTCCTTGTTTGCGTCAGGACGCTCCCACGACGGAGGCAGACCGAAAAGGCGAGACGGGCTGGTCTGCGTCGCATCTGTGCGTGTGCTCTTTCTGTTTTTGATTGGTGATCGTTATCGACGTTCACGCGTTCCCTTGATGGGTGGCTTTTCCGTTTCGGATAGCCACGTACTTTAATGCGGACGAACGCCATCCCAAGGTGTCGTTTCCCAAGGTACGGCCGCACGCGCCGAACACGTTGCAAACCCCGGGTCGTTCGAACCTGACGGTCGTCGAGCGATGTCTCCGATCGCTCTGGGACCTTGGAGATCATCTCAAGGATCGTGACATCAATTACGCGTTCAAGGTGGGCATGTCCACCGCCCTGCTGGCGGCGCCCGCGTTCTTTGATGCCACCCGTCCGTTGTTCACGGCGTATAGGGGGGAATGGGCGCTCATATCGGTGAGTTGTCCGTCGTCCGTTGCGGGGGCTTTTTCTGTAAGGCAAGTTTAGTGCTTCGTGGTCATGTCCCCCACGATTGGAGCGGTCAGTCGTTTGGAGTCGACAGGTGTACGGTGACCGACTCGCTCTTTGTTTTCCTTCCAGACCAACTTTCTTGCCGTGCATCGCGCGCTGGGTACATTGTACGGTGACATTTCTTTTTTTTTTCTTTCTCGCTGACCCAAAACGTGGACGCACGTGTCCACGCCCACGCAGGTTTGGTGCGGTGGTCGCAGCCGGGATATACAGTCTGTTTCCGGAAAACGGCATTGTGCTATCGATATTCGGCTTCTTTTTCTCGTTGCCATGTTTCTATTACATCGTGGCCAAGCCCGAGTACGCTACGACGGGCCGGTTCGTCCTCCTGACGTACAATCTGACTTGTCTGTATGCGTGCGTCGCTTTCCTCCCCCAAGGTTCTGGATTCCCCTTTTTGGCTGATGCGTGTCCATGTGTTTTCTCGCGGGCGACAGGTTCAACATCCGGGAGGAGAATGTGCCGGTGGTGGAAATTGCCTACCACCGATCGGCGTCCGTGACCGTCGGAGTGATATGGGCGTTGATCGCGTCGCGTCTTTGGTGGCCGTCGGAAGCGCGACGAGAGTTGAGCAAGGCTCTCGGAGAGTGCGTGGGACACGGTCAAGTATGGTGGCAGCCGTGACTGAAGGCGCGGGGTGGGGGGGGGCCCACTTTCCGACAGGTTTTGTTTGAACATTGGATGGTTGTACACGCGCTTGGTCGTGTCCAACTCGGGCTTGGTCGATTATGATGATGTGGCGGGCGGTGGCGACGGCGATGGCGAGGATGCGGGCGCGGACGAAGGACGGGGTAGCACGCAGGCTGTGGCGCCTCCAGACGAGAACACGCCGCTGTTGTCCAAGTCGGCGTGTGCGCAGCTGAGCGACTCGATCGAAGAGTTTATGGCAATGTGAGTGCGAGTTTACGACGATGGCGTATGGGGGGGTTACTGATGGCTTTGGAAAGGGAACTGCATCTCCAGATCAAGCTGATCGAGTTGCAGGGCTTGTTGGCGCAGACGCAGCACGAGCCGCGTCTCAAGGGCCCGTTTCCGATCGTGTTGTACCGGTCGATATTGACGCGTCTGCAGACGATCTTGGACAAGTTGCATAGCATGCGGTGTGTGACGACGCGAGAGGAATGGTTTACCGTGCGTACGATGGGCCGTCGGCGTCGTTGATGGGGGCTGACGTGCTGCGTTTTAGACTGTGCGGAGGGACTTTATTCTGCCTGTCAACAAGGAGCGACGGGAGATGGTGGGCAACATCATTCTGTATTTTTCGACGTTGGCGTCGGCGTTTCGGCTCAAGGCGCCGTTGCCGCCGTACCTGCCCCCCGCGGAAAAGGCTCGGGAGCGATTGGTAAGGGAGTCGTCACGTTCTACTACGACGACAGATGACCGATGACGGATGCATGCATGGAACAGGTGGACGCGATTCGAAAGTTGGACGTGGTGAAGAACAGGGACGTGCACGCGTCACGACAGCTCCTCTTTTTCGCCTACGCGCTCACGATGAAGGGGGTCACGCAAGAGTTGGAACATCTCGGACGAACGCTTCAAGATGCGTTTGGGGTGATTGGGCAGAGTGCGGACGAGTTTGACGAGCTGTTTCTGGAGGGGGAGGTGCGGAGAGAGGGGGGGACGTTGTGGTCGTGACTGGTTTTTTTTTTTTTGCTAGTGTGTACCGTACGTTGTCTCGAACGCTCTCGTGTAGCATGTTAGTGTGCGTGGGTGCGCGTTGCGTGTGCGCTCTCCTGGTTGATCCGGTGGGCCTCGCTTGGCTCGGGTCATTTTGGGCTAGCGCTAAGACCCTGGTGTGACGGGTGTATTCCTTGAAGGTCCCCGTGGTTCCAGGACGACGACCTCTTGTGCGTTGGACATGGGACTCTGAGGGGGGGGGGGACGAGGTCTGCCAGAAGTCGCCGTGACGCGCGCTGACCAGACAGAGGACGACGAAAGGGGAGGTTCCCTCGTGGCGTGCGCGTGTCCGCCCAACGATCACTACCTGCCTTTTTCAGAGCCAGGGTGGGTCTCCAAGCGCGCCCAGAGATTACGCCCGAGTGGGGGGGGGACCCTACGAGCTATATGGGTACAGTCGGAGCGAGAGTGGGGTGCGGTAGGGCGAGGAAAACGCGATGCGACGGGGCGGTTATATAACACCAGACTCAGTGCCAGGTCGGCGTTGGAGGTTGCGGCGCAGGTCCTCCTCCTCCTCCTCATCAACAACGACGAGTCCGTCTGGTTGCCAGGCTTCCTTTTCCTGTTCTTTTTCATTCCCGGTCGCCGTCTTCCTTTGCTTCCTGTCTTCGCACGTCGTGCCTTGAGGGGTTCCCTTTCTCTCTCTCTTGCTCTCTCTTGCTCTCTCCCTGCGCTCACCCCACACTTGCACGCGGACATGTCGACGCCACAGGATACACCGGTCGCAGCCCCTGTTGTCTCGGAGCAGTCACAGGGCGGTGACAAGACGGCAGAGGTCGCCGTCGAGATCACAGGTCCGTCTCCGTCTCCAGCCTCTTTCAGACGACGAGACGTATAAAATAAAAACAAAACAAAAATGGACAGACATCAAAGCGAGCGGTCTCCCTCCCAAGGTGGGCTTCTTCAGCGGGCTCTTTTACGTTCGCGTCAAGGGCGGCAAGGTCCCGCAGCGGACGAGGACGGCGAGGTACATCCGGGGTGACGATTTCGTCGCGAGTTGGGACGACACCGTCAAGCTGTACGTCCCCGTCCCCCGCCTCGCACACGTGTCGACCGGACTTTTTTTTTTTTTTTGCCATGCGTAGGTCCGGCCTCGCGTCGTCCAAGGTGGAGATCGAAGTGTTCGCCCGACGGTTCTTCTTTAGTTACAAGCTCGTCAAGAAGACGGAGAGCAAGGAGAGTTTGGCCGATTTGCTCGAACATGCCGATTCTCGTGCGTCTCTCTCTCTCTCTCTCTCTCTCTCTTTCTCCTTGGCCAAGGTTGCCTTTCGGAACGCTCATCCTGCTCTCTCCCCGTCCCTCTCCTCATGGGCGGACAGCGATCGAGCTCGAGCTCTTGGAAGAAGGTCAGGCGGCGGGCAGGCTCGTGTTCAAGATCCGCAGGAGCGTCGAGGGCGGATCCAAGGTCGAGGCGTCGCCTGCGCCCGTGGATGCGGATGCGGATGCGCCGTCGCCCGTGTCGGTCTCGGAGAGCCCGGAGGAGGCTGCCTGATTCACGCCCAGAGGGAACATCACACCGCCCAAAAGAGCCGCGTACGCCGAGCGCGTTGCTGTGTGTGTGTGTGCGTCTGTGTGCGTTTGAGAGGACGGTGTCGACGTGAAGCATTACGGACCAGTGCGCTCTTTTTGTGGGAGTTGTCTTCATCGCGCAAATGCATGTATGTGACGAGTCGTCTTCTTTTGTCTCTTGCTCCCGCCCCCTTTTCTTTTTTGTTTTTTTCTTCTTCTTCGCCCTGATAGTAATCTTGTACCCTTGAATCCCTTGCTTAGATATACTTGCTATACCGTACACGCTGTACATACCCCCTTCTATTGCTTGCCGTGGTCATCTGGTTTTTTCTTTTCTTTTTTTGGTACAGTCTGAAAACTTGGGATACAAAGTGTGGAGCTGACAGGCCCAAGTTTAGTGGCGATTCCCGCTCTGCACGTCTGTGGTTTCGTTCCATCCTGCTATGGCGAGCGGGCTGCCTGGATGATCGATCAGGCCTCAGGGCGCAAAGGCGGGAGCGGTCGGTCTGGTTCGTGTTAATGTTTTTGGAAAGGGCTGACTAGCGCTGGAGCCGATGCTGAGCAGCGTTCTCGACGGAAGATGTCTGGTGTGTGTTCATTCACACATCCCATGGCCCCCATGGACCCACGATCGTTCTCGTCGGACAGAAGCCTGTGCGGAGGGCTGGCCTGAGTGCGCGCGCATAACCCATCTCTCTTTTTTTTTTTTCTTTTTCTAATGAAAGGGATAGTTCCAATTAGTTGGGAAGATACGCCAAGGACCCTGGTCAAATTTGGCCCGCCCCCCCTTTTTTTTTAGCATTGTTGGCGCGATCGAGAAACGGTTGGTTCGTCATGATGGGCTCGTTGCTACCAGGACGGCCCAGGATACGATAGATGGACGTCCTGGCACGCTGGACCAGCTGACGAGGAAAGCAGTTCAGAAGCCACCTGCCCGTACGGCCGAGCCAACGTGTGCCATGGAGGTCTTGATGAGCCTCGAGACGGCGCGTGGGTGGGTGTATATGAGTAGTGGCGGTGCAACGGGGATTGAGTGAGCGATTGCCTGTGGAGCTTCGCAGAGGGTTGTTCCGTTCCCCCATCCGTCTTGGCTACTGTGACGCGTGTGCTTTTACCAGATGCACACCAAAAAAGAAAAAGAAAAAGAACTCTGGATATCCGGGGAAGAGCCTACGCCAGAGATGACAGCGGACGCGGACGACATGGATGTTCTCGAGCTGGCGTGGACGAGAACGGCCGCTGTCGAATTCTGCAAGCGCGATCATAGTGACCATGTGGTGCATTGTTGAATCTGGCTCACTTCCTCAAGGAGGTACTTTGAGATGACGCTTGAAAGCGTTCTACTTCATCGCGTACTATGCCCGGCCGCATGGGTACCAAACCGCAACCAAGTTCCTTACCTTTACTCTCCCAGCTCACGCCTCGGGCACATGTTCAAACAGCGCATTGCTCCTCACCTCGGTCTTGGGTGCTGAAACAGGAGCACGCGAGCCATGAAACGCCTGGACTCGACAACGAGTCTGGTGCTGAGTCTACTTTACCCGCGGGAGGCGGGGTCGATGTAGAGGCTGTCATTACGGGTGCGAGGATCGGTTTTCTATACGACCCTCGGTTGGCTAATCAGTTCCAATCGATGTTAGGTGACAAGGAGAAACCGGGAAGATTACTTGATGGGCGACGCTGAGGTGCCTGCTGAACCGTGATGCAAGACACCCTTGTGATTACGAAACGGATTGTTTGCGGTACTCAAACCCATGACAGGATTCATGCCCCCTTGTTCGTCAGAACTGCTAGACGGTGGAATGGCGAGAGCGACGACCTGAAGGTTCTTGAATTTCCTCGGGTGAGCATTCAATGGTTCAGCGCATTCTTGGTTATGGATCAATGCAATAGTCCACTTATGTGGCATTGAATCGTTCCAGCAAGTGTTCCATCTTTGTCTGCCGGGGCATCCTTTTTATATGAATTCCCTGCCAAATATGTCGATGGCAATATTCATACATCATCGGGTTTATGGCATTAATACTCCCCTCAGTTGGTCATTCACAGCGTATTGCAACGTACTTTCTGCTCGTCCTGTCAACCAGACGTACCTACACGATCCGGTTGGCTGCGATGCACGAGCCGAGGTTCTTCACGGGGTAATAGACCTCAGCTTTGCAGTACGTCACGAGATCCAAGTTGTAGCCCTCAGACTATACCCGGATGAAAGACATTAATCAACCCCTCATAGTTCAGGATTCTGCTTTGGTTTTGTCAGGCTTGGACCTATAGATTTCGAGTTTGCAGTTGTTGTGTCAGTCCAGCCGATTTGGTGGTGTAACCGACCTCCAGCGAGCAACGTTCCATCGCTTGGAGCAGCTGACGCCGTCAACCATACCGCTCGCGATGTATTCTGAATGATCTCAGTAGCCCTTTTATTGCTCATTTAAAGCGCCTCGGAAAGTTGGGTGACCTGGAGGAAGCTGTTTCGGGGAGAACAGGAAGCAGCTGACCATACTCCAGATGGTCACTCTTTTAGGCCTAGCTGCCTGACCAATCTTTGCGACTCCTTCCTCAGTCGTTCCCAGTGCTTTGGAGGACTAGGGACTTGGGTGTGGCAGTTTCGAGGCAATGCGACGCCGTTGATCCCACCCCCGAGAGTCACCTTCTGAAGCTGACAAGTCTGACCGGTCTCGGTAGCTTTCTTGCTGTCCGGTTCGAACGCCTCGTGGGGCTCAGTGATCTGGAGGAAGCCATTTCGGTACAACAAAATGCTTGTGGCACTCAGCTTACAGGCCCGAGTCGCAAAATATTTGATTTCCTTGTCTCATCATACACCCCTGCACTGAGCATTCTCGCGCCTGCCAAAGTTCCATTCTGCGACGGTCTCCGCCTCCTTGTCTCCCGTCAGTCACTCTGCGACCGCTAATCCGATTTAGCTTTCGGGTGTGGGTGTGTCCGCTGAATCGGGACGCTTGACTTTGTCTATCAATCCTATTGTCTTCGACTATCATACCACGGGTTGTCCCGAAGTGGACTCGGACTTCTTCCTAGTCTCCTTGTACTATGTGGCTTATCTGTATCTAAATTATCATCCGCATTTACTTCCCAGCAAATCATCGACCTCCTTGAACAACATACCGTGAGCGTTACACCGATTTATCGTCTGATGCTGGGGTCGAAGCGCGCACATGACCAGCTAATTACTGTGGGACAGTTTCTGACTCAAAGAGCATTTACTGGCCATCCATCGCAATGGCAGCGGTAGTGAAATCGACTGTGTGAGGTTCGCAAGATTCATGAGTACCAGGTTTGTGATCAAGAGGGAGCAGAGGACAAAGATAGAAGCTGAGTGCTTTCAGCGGTGTTCGTCGTCGCACTGGCCTTTCCGGTCTACAGCGGTCCGCTTTTGTGTGGTGCCTCTTGCAAGGAACGCACGGGCGCACAGTCGTATCGTCAAAGCGCGTCGGCCACGAAGCTCATCGTCACCTACAACCATTCGTCCGTCTCCTCTCCTTTCTCTACCATTCACCTCCTTTTCATGTACCACGAACGCTTTGATACCCCTTTTGTCATTATACTCTGTACTACCCTTTCTTTCCCTCATTCGCTCGTCCACCTTTTTCCTATTTAGGCCTACCACAAATCCCTTCGTTACATGCAATATTTGGGTGCCCAGTGCGTCCATGTAAAGGAGAGTAGAATCGCATTCCCGCCTTTCATTCCAACGATCCCGCTTCCGCTCTCTACGTCGCCCGAACCCGTCTCTCGAAATCGACGCTTGTGCCTGTTCGTGCTATTTCCCCGCTCGTCGCTTATGTAGCCCAACTTTTCGTGGTTCTCTTCGAATTCGCCTTCCCCGGTCGCCGAATCGCGTCGACCATCTACAGTGAGCATCGCTGACATCTGTTGTCTGATTGCTGACGTTGACATCAGGGAAGGATGGGTGCACACCGGCGCGGTGTAAGTCACAAGCTGAGGCTGAGCGCTGAAGCTCAACGATGGAAGGAAAGCCCATCGGCTCTGGGATTCCCTGCTGAACATATGTTACGATAACCGACGGAACGAACATGTGTCTAGTGAAACACGCCTTCAGGAGCGGACTAACTCGAAGGGCTGAGTCGCTTTTCCGTGAATTGGACGCTCGAAACAGTAGCTGCGGCGGATGTTGGAGTTTCCAGTGGACAGGTTCCCCGTCATTCCTCAACTGAGTCACCACAAGCTCATACTTATGCGACCATCGCTCTCGTTGAAAAAGGAGGCGCTGTCGTTCGTGTCGTTTTCATGCACACGATACGCCATGTTTCGGAAGGTGGGTTGCGGGCGCAGTCTGGGGGAAAATGCGCACGGCCGGGCCGTTTTTTTCACCTGCTAGAGGCCCTTCTTGAACGTGCGCGTTCACCGATTCCCTGGGGGCTGCTCAGCGCTGGCTTCTACCGGTGACGGTGCCTGCGAGTTCGAGTCACGTGGTATCTCAGTCGCGTGATACAACCACCGCACCTTCCATACGCGCGCTACTCCGACTGGCAGTCGGACAGCGTTAAATCTGGTGACTAATACCTTGAACAGTCTCGTATGTGCGGCGGTCGGGGTAGTGGTAGCCCCCTGACGATGGGCTTTCGCAGGATCAAAACAGCTCCCTATCTTGTTTCTCTTTCCCACCTCTGCTCGCATTGTACGCAGGCTTACGCCGTCCTGTGGCCCGGACATGAGGCCTGATCTTCGTAGAGGGCCGTCCGATGGGTGAGCATGCGGGTGTGACAGCCCGAGTACCCTCCCTTGCATACAGTCTCGGCATGGCTCCCAGTCCGCCCAACCGGCCTCACTCGTGAACTGCGCAGATACAGGTACGGGTCGGCATCCGCGCTACCGCATCTCTTTAATCCACAGGAGTTCTTTGACCACTGCCTCGTTCTCCCATCTTGCGCAGCCCAATGCAGCAACCGAGCTTCAAAGTACGCACAGCCCGCGCCGCCTTGTACTGTGACCACGCCCATCGTTCCTCAGCGAGACAAGCGACCCTACACATATTGGCGCAAGGGCACGGACGTCACGCGCCACCCCCGCTCGACGGATTCATTGTAGCCACACAGTCAATGACTGTGGGACGCCGAACTGCCCAACACACTGGACGACGGGGACCTCATGACCCCACGCAGTCTGCATCAGTGATCGCGGTACACAGTCTCGTGCACTTCTACGCGCGGCGTCTGCTAACTCACCATTACATTCATTCAGTGATCCACAGGAGGGCGAGCACCTTTTTCTTCACGCGCTCGCCCCGACGACTCGGCGGCGACAAAAATCCAGAAAATCCGCGGAGCTGCGTAGATGCGGCGGCAGTCGCTCTTGCCAATGCTGCCACTCATGTAGCGAGTCAGGACCGGGGCCTCTGATTGTTTGTGCTACCTCCCATTTACTATTGTTCCTGCTGCCATAAACAACAGTACAAGATTTAGATCTCGGGAGCTTGTGGTGCTTGTTACGGAATGGGCTATCACTCTGTTGCCGATGAGAACGAGGGTATGAACCCATGACAATACAGGTGAGGGATGTAACCCGACAACATCTCACCAACCTGTCCACTGGAAACTCCAGCATCCATAGCAGCTAAACGCTCCGAGCATCGAACCTGTGAAAAGTGACATCGTTCTCTGAGTTAGTCCCCTCCTAACTACTGTTTCACTGATGGTCATGGCCAGTTGGGTAGCGACGAGCATGCAATATATACGCTCAGCGGGGAGTCCCGGGACCTCCACTGTTCGACACCATATATTAGCACAACATATCCACCATCGAAGACCAACACCACCATGCAACTGAAAGCACACAGCTTCTATTTCAGTGTCTTCTGCTCTCTCTGGATCGCGAGCATGGCGCTCGCTAACCCCGTGAACCTCCCAAGTGGTTCCGGCCCTGCAGGAGATTGTGAGTGTACCCATGAGGGCAGGTTTGTAGTTTGGCTAATGGCAGAAGTATCGGGATATACCAAACAGGGAGTCAAGGGTGATGGAGCGGCCACTGCCAAACGCTCTGAGTGTCAGTACGATCTCATGCATATTTCAGAGTCATGCTGACACCAAGGAAAGCGCTTTGCGAAGAAGGCCGACAAGCTTATATCTGCATTACATGATAGCAGAATCAGAACTTGCCCAAACAATGTATGCACGATCTGTGCGAATATATATAACATCATGTTTGCTTTCAGTCCGAGCGTGTTGTCCAACAGCTTCTAACGTTGCTTGACCATAAGTACACTCGAGAATAGTGACTGCGTGCCAAATTTAGTCAGCCATGTCCGTGTGGCATGCGCTCCGACCTGGGGCTCCCCATCCTCCAGATTATGTGACAACTAATGAACACGTTCGTGTTACTCCAAGTGACGCTACGAGCCGCCCGTAGAATCACGCTTGTTCACTCTGCATCAGCACTTGGGCGCTTGTCGGTTAGAGCACATTAGTGCAAGTACTACAAAAAATGGTAATGGGCCGATTTCCAGGCTTAACGCAGAGCAGGCAATGGGTGGTGTACTGCACCGATTGAACGTGCAAGGGGATGGGGCGGGCATCACAGGAAGTGCGAGTCGGCTGTTACATCGTATTTCTCTCTGATCTCTGCGGAGAGTGGCACTGAGGCTTGACGTAGTAGTGCGAACACATTGGCAGCCGCTCTGCCGTGCCAAGACTTGTTCGTGGAAAAGGAGTGCTTCCTGTGACACTCGCTAGGAACTCGATAGCGAATCAGGCCCACCGGCGACCAATTACGATTGTCAGCCACTCGCGCGCGCTATCCCGGACTAGGCTCTGGTATGATATCCTATCGCACTCATGTGCACCTACTTGAAGCCCGTGGTGCACGGAGATATCACGTCGACTTTGTGCGCAATAGACTCGGGGATTCTCTCACACTATGCGACTGGCCTGTTATCATGCTCGGGTTCTACGAATCTAATTTGGTTCAGTACGTGGACAGCGAGAGCCACGTCATACGGAGTGATACACTCTTTTGGTTGGGAGGTATCGACACGACCTGAGACTTGACGCGAATCTCTCTGTCCTTTGCATCCACTCCCTATTACTCCCCGGGGGATACAGCATTGGGTCACATTAGCAAAGGCACCTCCTTGACGTCTGTAAATTTGACGCTCGTCAGACATAAAAGTCGTCAAAAAGTAGGATTCACATGTCCATTCACCGTAGTCCGAACAGCAACAACTCCAGCGAATGGCCTAAGTCCAACAAAGTCCGGCAGACTCTCTGAGCTGTTCGAATAGACGTGGACCGTCGAGGGTTGCCAAACCCACACCGTAACAGTGTTCTGTGAGTGGATTGTGCAAGGGTTATACTAATTACCATGCGTACGAGGGCATTTAGAACTAGGTAGAGACAAACCGAACGATAAATGATGATGCAAAAAATATTTCGTCTGCCAAGCTAAAGAACGTTGTGAATATAAGTACCAGATGCATAATGGGAGCAAGGCTTAGGACCCCTCACCTTCCTAGCTTAGACGGGTCGCTGTATGCTCGGCTCGAAGGCATCACTGGGGTCTGAGGGTCCGGTGTGCCCGAGCGCGAGTGGGGGATAATGAAAACGCCCTGGTGAGCCCGGGCCCGCCTTCCCGTCAGCAAGGGTCGCAAGTCAACGGCAGTGGCCGCAGTTGGATCGCCAACACCAGCACGCGCGCCCCAAGCGGTCTCAGGGAGCGCGAGGAGCGCATACAGCTTCATGACTGCAAAGTAATAGCTAAAGAGGATGAACGCAGGAACATACACGACGGTTTCTGGCTGGTATCATAGGTGAGGCAGGAGCCTGGCCGTTCGTGTTGCCATAAGCTAAACGCAATGTGAGGCAATGACATTCCTGGATAAACGGGGTGACGTGAGGACAGTACAGTACAATTATCAAGGCGCTCACCACCATGGGAGGTGATAACCACCCTGGTCGACGGGGATGGCGGATTTCCAGACGAGTAAAGCGACAAGACAGAGTCCAACGCAGAGAGTCGACGGATTGAAGAGTTTATCGACCTGGGTGGCGAGGAATAAAATAAGAACGTCCGCCTGACACCAAAAAACAGCAGCAGACCATAGTAAAGGCGACGCAAGGATGACACGTCAAAATGCGCCTTCCATAACAGTGAGCGCAAATCCGATCGCTATGTGTTGCAAGTCCACCGTAAAATCTGCTTCAAGAACCTCCAGTCGGGCTTAATCGTACTGAGAAGCCCCGCCCCCTTGCCACATTGTACGTAGGTGCTCCACCCACGACTTACCATCCACCGCGCCAAGACCTTGTCGTCTCCAGAGTTTAGTTGATACAGCCAAAAGTCGTGCATGAAGCCGTGCAAAAATTCAGAGTATTTAAGACTGACCGTTCTGTATGCCGCAGTCAGCCCTGATAGACACGGTATACCGCCATCAATGTGGGTAGAGGAGGAAATCTCAATGTCCCGGATCGACTGACGAAGGCTGCTAGGACCTCCCAGACCGCCATGCGCTCACCTACAGGCTGAATGCGCTGCGCTGTACCCACCTCACCAACTTTCTGGTCCTCAAAAGGCGCAAGTATGTAGGGCAACATCGTGGGTGACCAGATCGCGTCATTGTTCGAGAACACGATGATGTAAGTCGTCGTATTTCTGATGCCTTGGGCCATCCGCAATCGTTTGTTGGCGAACGGCACGGTGAGCATCCGGATTTGCCCAGGATCAACCTCATTGGCGAGCTCCTGGAGAGGTCTCTTCATTTTCTCCTCTGTGGTGATAAGAATTTCCTTGGGTGTTCCAAACACCAAGCTATTTGCAGACTCTTAAAGTTCCTCGCGCGCGTCGATCGTGGGCACGACAATCGTGACATCCTCATGCGCAATGTAGGTCGGGTGCTCGGGAAGAGGTATGGGACGATAGGCAAGAGAGGCAACTATATGCATCATATACCGGATGTACCAATAGAACCTGAGATATTCCCTGTCACTAGGGATATACCAGGGATGCGGAATGACGCACCCGATAACACCAAATGGTACGACTAGAAAGGGGATGTAGCCTATGAAAACGAAGACAAATGCGGTTTGGATTCTGGACTTACAGGCGGGGAAAGTATCAGAGGTGACCTAGAGCATCGTCGACGGCCAACGGCCGACAATCGGGATGTTTAAACGAGTTTGGTTAGATCAACGCAATCCAAGTAGGGCAGGGGGAGGGGCGCTTAAGGCAACAAATGGGTCGCCTCAGGCGCTCAGGGAACTGGGAGGAAAAGAAAAAGAGAAATAGAAACGAACTGGAAACCTACCAAGTTTCTCTCTGGACTGGCAGGGTTTGAGTTCATACGACTTGGCTCACCCGCTAGTTGACAGCCATTGAATAGGATGTCGGCGCCATTGAGACTTACTCGCGAGTTTTGACAGTTCTTGTCTGCCAAGCCTCTAATCGGAATTTTGTGAGGTGAAGTATATACGCAGTTGCTTGTGGGAGCGGGTGACTGTTAGCCAACCTGATTCATTCCTACCTTCGGCGACAAGGACTCGCGTCCGAGAGATAGCAACTTTACTAGTACGTTCAAGTTGCTGATATTTATCCGAATTCAATCCAAGATCCGGATACTGACGGGTGGCTGTGCGGTAGTATGTCTGGTGCTCACGTGACATAGATAGAGTTACAAGTAACATTACAGTATACCAGGAGGGCTTGCTAGCCGACTGGGGACGAAAGCTATTTAACACTGACTGTGCTGTGTCCAGAGATCACCGGAACAATGTCTTGTATGGGGGAGCAGTGACTTGGAAAAGGTATCTAGTCGAATCCGTCGACAGCAACATTCCACGACCACCGTCCTTCCAGGAAGCCCTTGGCAGTGTCGTCCAGCATGATTTCGTTCCGCTTCGATACGTATACCTGGCCACAAAACGGTGAAGATAGAATTAGTCGACGTAAACCGTCAGGCGACAATATATCGGTCCTACCGTCTTATCGGTCACCCTTTGGCGTAGTGTTGATATCACCTCTGTATCGATGGGAGATTCTAGCAACTCAGACAGTTCCTCTACAGCTTGCTCAAGGTCCCTGTCAGATCGCATCAAGTCAGTATCCCATGCATGGAATTGAGAATCAAAACAAACACCTTTGATTATCCTCAAAGAGTTCCTTCTCGTTACACTTCTCCAAGTAATATGCCATCGCATACGTCCACTTGAGGGTCATTCGGCATTTCTCAACTTCGTCTACAGCCTTCTTCATGAACTGGACTTCAATCCACGTCAAATCAGAAGTAACTTGCATCTCTTCCATCTTCTTCTCGGTCTTGGTGTATAGTTCGATGGAAAGTTTCGCGGACTGTTCGTGGTTTGCCCATCGGTTGTAATACTATTCGTCCTATGAGACACGGGTAAACGGACAAGCAAAGACTAAACATACGTGGAGATATCGTTCTAGTGAGGCTCGGCTCTTCGACTGGGCGTCTCGAGCCTCCACACCAGCCCTCTCGTCGTATCGGTTACATGAGTACCAAGCGGTCCCATGCTCCGACCATGGACCTGGATGATGTCAGAAAGATAGTAGCCGCAAGATGTGTCAACAATTACCCATGCACACCCAGCAAAATTCATGTTTACATTTCTTGCAAGTCATGTGGCTGTAAAAGAACTTGTAAGCAACAATCCAACAGACGTTGTACAGCACGAAATGAAGGCGTACTTGCAACCCCCGTTCTTCTCGATGGTACTCTGGCACTTAGAACACTCCTTGGTGTTACTCTTGATCCAGTTAGCAGTCTCGCTGTCGTCTCGACATTTCTTGAGCCACATTTTCGCCACACCACATATTACAGGCCGATGATCGCTTTCGATCGAACACCCGAAGCAGAACTTGTGTTGAGGCGACGCACCGCACGAAACCGTTGGGACGATTGTCGTTAGCGCACTCCTGGATGCTGCTGCAGGGCAGGAGACGGTGTATGTGCACGATGGATAAGGGCAGTACTTCAAGTTGGGATTCGAACCAACAAAGTGGCGCACGAGAAGTTCGTTGAAACGCTCCCGAGTCGCCGTATCGCCTCCCAAAGCGTTATGGACGAACGGATCTGGTGCAACGATCCCACAACCCTCGGCCATACACCTGATCGCGTACTCTCCTTCTTCCCGAATCTTGGATGTGATATAGGCGTTCCAACATCCAGCGCAGAATACATGGTCACACGAGAGCGCCAGAAACGTAGTTTGCGTATCGTCATAGCAGATTGGGCATACGAAGGGTTCCGGTTTTGGAGCAGGGGCTGTGCCGGTTTTATCAGTGTCGGCCGGAATCCCGAGGGACATGCAGGGCTGGATACCTGGTGTTTGCCGCATGGGTCGGCGCAGCGTACCCGTCCGAGCGCTCAGTGAGACGCCCTGAGAACGCTCGGGCCCGGCGACTGAGGAAGGAGGTACCTTGGATGGAGGGGATATGCCTGCAGCAACAGAGACCGTGGTGGCATTATCCATGTACTTCTCGATCAAACGTTCCTTGTTCCAGTTCATGTAGCGCAAGAGCAGCGAGGCAGTGCTTGCCTTCGAATGGGGAGGGTAAGGAAGGTCAAACGAGGGACGAAAAGCGACATACGTCTACACCGAAAATGCCACTGATGTGATCGACGTCTGCCGCCATAAGTTTCTCGACGGCGGATTGGGGTAGCGGCTCGTGCTCCACTTCATATGCTTTCCGGATGGCACGCGGCGGCACCTTGAAGTCGTCACCAAAGGTATCCATGTCCATTTCCTCGTCGGATGAATCTGAGTCTGTAGCGGGAGCTAGGTGAGCGAGCAGCTATCTCGTGTGGCTCACGACCAGAGGAAGCCCCTGGGGTGCGACAGGGCTCACCATCTTCCTGTGTGCTCAACATGTCTTCGTCCTCGTCGTCATAGTAATCGATATCTTCGTCAGAGTAGTCTGAGGACATGTTCGTCGCTGTTGAAACGGGCTTGTCGTCGCTGTCGGGCACGGTCACAGAATCGATTAGGATGGCTTACACGATCGTGCGGTGCTACATACTATGACCGTGAGAACAATGTGCTGCCCGTGGGAGATACCACGGTTCACGTGATTTGTGAATTTTCGAATGACTCGAATAGGAAAAAAAATCGATCAGTGCAAAAGGGCGCATGCTCGCCCGAAAATGTATTCCTTGTTTACGCCGATATCGCTCAAACCTTGTGTCTCTAGCGGCTAGAAACATGGCTTCAGAGGGTACTCCATCTCACAAAGACCCTGTAACCGGAGACTGGGTCTCCAAGACGTGAGTATTTCATCACCGCGGTCATCGAGGCGTTGAACGCGATCACTTTCAAACAGTGAACTCAAGCGCCGTGAAAAGCAGCGCGAACGGGATGCAAGGAAGGCTGAAAAGGCTGCGACTGCCCATTCTGTTCAGGACGGCGCTGCGAACGCCCCTAACGAGGATGACCTCAACCCTAACGTGAGTCATCTTTGTGTCTTGGCCCCATTCATCTCTGAATTTTCGTAGCAATACTTCGAGCTTCGCTCTAGAGCCATCTTACAGCTTAAGGAGACCCATAATCCCAATCCATATCCTCACAAGTTCCATGTCACCAAGTCAATCACAGAGTTCATCCGGGCCTACGGCGAGGATGGGCTAATCGCCCCTGGACAAAAGCTTGAAGGGATTCAAGTTAGTCTTGCGGGACGCATACATAACATTCGGAGCAGTGGTACTAAGCTCAAGTTTTACGACTTGCATGGTGAAGGCAAACATGTACAGATTCTCGCCAACGCTCGGTGTGTAGATGTAATCTCCCCATAGTTTCTACTAAATAAGATTAATTTCAGGGATGCAGCCGATGAAAAGTCATTCTTGGCCACACAGCAGATCTTTCGCAGGGGCGACATCGTTGGCGTTTTTGGGACCCCATCTCGTTCCCAAAAGGGAGAGCTGTCCATTTCCCCTTCCGAGATGGTTCTTCTCGCACCCAATTTGCATCAGTTGCCCTCGGCTCACTTCGGTCTCAAGGATCAAGAAACTCGATATAGAAAGCGCTATCTAGACCTCATCCTATCTGATGATACCCGTCGTATTTTTATCACTCGCTCTAAGATAATCAATTACGTTCGCAGGTACTTGGATAACCTTGGTTTTCTCGAAGTCGAAACTCCTATCACAAGCATCTTGGCTGGTGGTGCAACCGCGAAGCCATTTATCACACACCATAACGACCTTAACCTCGATTTATATCTCCGCATCGCACCCGAGCTGTTTCTCAAAGAACTCACCGTTGGTGGGCTAGACCGTGTGTACGAGATCGGTCGTGTGTTCAGAAACGAAGGCATTGATCTCACCCACAACCCCGAGTTCACACTTTGCGAATTCTATATGGCATACGCGGATATGTACGACATCATGGAGATTACAGAGGACTTGCTCGAAGGGATGGTCAAGTACCTGACAAATGGGAGTACCGTTATGAAGTACCATCCGGAAGGCAAGGGTGGGAAGGAGCTCGTGATGGATTTCAAGACGCCGTGGAAACGATACGATATGATCGAGACTCTAGAAGAGAAGCTAGGCGTCAAGTTCCCGCCGAGCGAGACACTACACACTACCGAGGCAAATAAGTTCCTCTCTAACCTCTGCAAAAAGGTAACATCATCCCTTATGCACGCCGTGCTCATGTACTCACGAGCACGCCGCACAGCACGACGTTGACTGCTCCGAACCTCGCACCAATGCCCGTCTCCTTGACAAGGTGAGCTCCAACGGCGGGACACATACTCCATAGAGTTGATCAACCTGACTCAGCTCGTCGGCGAATTTATCGAGCCACTTTGCATCTCACCTTCGTTCATTGGTATACCCTTCTTTCTTTCTCCCAACGTCGCCGAGTTGATATTTACCCGCTTCTTAGTGGGCCACCCTCAAGTCATGTCACCCCTTGCCAAGAACCATCGGTCACGTCCAGGATTGTGCGAGCGCTTTGAGGCATTCCTGTGCGGAAAGGAAATCTGCAATGCGTACACCGAATTGAACGATCCATTTGAACAACGGTTGCGTTTCGAGGAGCAGGTATGTTTGGCAGATGTTACCCTTAGATATTCTCCAAGTGACTGTGGCTATGAACCAACCAGGCCCGACAAAAGGAGCAGGGCGACGACGAGGCGCAACCAATCGATGAGACATACGTGAACGCGTGAGTCAGCAGAACGAGGGGACGTGCGACGTGGCTTGACTGACCTGAGTGTGTGATCAGGTTAGAACATGGTCTCCCTCCAACCGGTGGTTGGGGAATGGGTATTGATCGGCTTGTCATGTTCCTGACCGACTCTCCCAGTCAGTATCTCTTCTTTTCGACGACCTTTGTGTCTGATGAGCGTTCTGTAGACATCAAGGAGGTGCTTTTGTTCCCCGCCATGAAGCCCGTCGAAACGGGACCCGGTGCTGTGCCTTCCCAGGAGCAGTAGGGGGGGTGAGCGCAAAGTAGAGAGAGAACCGTGCTGAGAGGTCGTGTCAAGTTTCTCCCACCCAAAAGAGTTCACCACGCGATTCTCGTTGTCCACGTACGGACCAAATTAGAATCGTAGAATGCGAGCGTGATTACAGGCCAGTTGCATAGTATGAGAACTCATCGTTGATGTATTTGTGCACTGCGGACCGAGTCTTTGCATGAGCAAGTCTTTTTTTCTAATCCATTTTTGTCCTTTCAGCGTGTGTAGAACTGACAAGTTAGAGTGGGGCCCCTGCCCCTCCGCCACTCCGATTTGCGGAGAGCCACACCGATTGCGGAGATCCAGATCCTAGTGTGAGGTTTCCCCCCGTTAGGGTCCACCGTTTCCGCTGGTCGTTTTAGCTGTGCCAATTTCCTGCGTCGCGGTAGCTGGGCGTCTGAGACGTGTGGTGTGGTGTATGGGTGACGTTGATGGGTGTTCGTGTACTAGACCCTCTTGCGAGGACTATTGTACGGTCAGGAAAGGGAGTGCGAAGCGTTGAAGGTGTCGGATACTGAGCAAGTCTTGACACGGCAAGTGCCCTCGTGCTACCACGACCAGAACACAGTAGAAGGTGAAATCCACCCCTCGTAGCCTTAGGACGGACACCCCTGGGGACTCTGAAGTTGGGGAGCCTGAATAGGCGAAGCGTACCCAGAGTGGGGTCTATGTGCGAAAGAGAAGCTGACCTGAGCAGTCCATCCTGTATGCCGCGTCCGTCGGACGCCCTCTCCGAGGATCAGGACTGCGCTAGGCCCGGTGAGCCAGGATAACGTGCAGGGACAGGCCAAGGAGCGGGTGGGAGATGCGATTTCGAGCCTGCGAGAGCTTTCGTCAGGAGACTCGATCGCTATCCTCCCCCCCAGGGCCGTTTAGGTGGACTAATAGTCAAAGGGAGCAACAAAAGCGCAGGGTGTGCGACTCTTCGAGAGGGTGATAGCTTAAGGATGGGTGAAGGCGGGTGAGGATAAGGAGGCTTCGAGACGCGACGAGCCAGCTGGGCAATCAGATCCTTCCGGGCGCCTAACAGTCCCCTTGCGGTACGGTAGGATACTAATTGCCAGTATGCCACGGAGTTCTATCACTCACGTCTCGCCAACACGGTCGTGGGCGTGTCAGGGCTAACCGCGTCCTCGGTGCCCATTATCAAATAATTCACATTGATGTGCACGCCCGGTCGAAAAAGATATGGACCATATGGTACGAGTATCTGAACCGGAGGTTATTGTGCCAAGTATTTCGTCGAAGTTTCCTGAAATTCCCGGAAGGGGAATCCTCAACGGAGCATTGTGCCTGTTTCTTCGACCTCATGAACACAATCCAAAATACCACCTCTGGGACGCACTAGTGAAACCGGGGATAATGTCTTCTGGGAGCACGCCATGTACATAACCTTATCCAACGGCTTGATGGCTCGGAGTGGTTTAGAACTTCTTCCACTTACGATCCCGAATGTACTAGACATGGATCCTATACATCGTAGGGGCGGCTGTACCTCCGTCCCTTTAATGACGAGTCCTAAACAAGTGGGAACGGGTTTGAACGTAGTATTTAGTGAACCCGGTGTCATATTTCATCAAGGGTACGCATGCCAACCAGGGCAGTTGATTCGGTTGATCGGTGCCGAGCATGGCATCCCAGGATAAAATTGCTGAGATCATGACCTGGCCGACGCCGTTTGAAATGGGACCAACAATCGGGGTCACCTAATGGGGTAGCCTCGACGCTTCGGCAATCGTATTTACAGTTGCGACTGTCCAGATTTTTCCATGCCATGCGATGTCTAGAATGTTCTGTCGTACACCAAGAGAACAGTTCGTAGCCTGTCAAATCGTGGACGGCCATGAGCCGAGAACTCTGGCACACAGAATCGCCATTGAACCCGGTAGTCCTCACCATGGGACTGAAAATGACCCGCTCGTGTCTTGCCGTGCTCCTGTTGTTCTTGATCGTGCACTCGGCACGTGGTCAAGACACCACCGAGACAAGTACCAGCACCACTGGAGGACGAGTCCCCTAATAACGACAACACCGGGGACAGTCCTAATGACACCACCACCGGGACGTCTCCCGCTCAATACCAGGGTAGCGGGAATGGGAGTGATGGGACCCAAGCCATAGGGACTGATGATAAGAGGTGAGCAGACGAGCTCCGAGGATGTACTATCGCTGATTCCGTTAACAAAGACACGAGTGAACATCACCGACACTTCTCACCTCAAGCAAATGTTACTTGTACAATCATTACAGCATGTCTGGAGTGTCGTTTGGACGGTCTGTCGTGTAAGTCGTAATGGCATCATTAGGCTCAGCTAGCGCTTTAAACGCGCGTTCCAGCTCTCGGTATTTTACTCTGGGATATTGGCGGTAAAATAGCTATTATAAAGTAGGCGTACTGAACTCACTTCGTGCCCAAGGGAATTGGGTCGTGGTTTGTTTTGGCTTTCACTGCCTTTTTGCTCCGGGGCCGCCGTCATAGAATTAGAGCTTGTAACCTGGAATAAGTTATTATTCTTTCGTTTTCAATGAGAACAACGGTCATATGACCATAAACTCGTGGCGACCCGAGTGGGAAACCGGGTGAACTGACAACGTCTCGGATTGTAACTCCTGCGAACACCAAAATACTGGTTAAACGCACCAACTCAGTGTCAAGCTTGCTAAGCGACTGACGGTTTTCGTCCAACCGCCACGTCTTTGAATTCTTCGGCGAAATGTCATTATTTCTGCAAACCATTATTGTAACAGTGTAGCGGTCCGACGAAGCTTGTTGGGCGTTGGGCAACAGTTGCCAACAGGCTCGCAAAGCTGTGACTCTGTGACGCACGTCAAAGTAGCTGGTCAAGTAGATGGGCTGATGCTTCACGCATGGCGGAAGACTGGGTGGTGACTAGTTGACTAGTAACTCCACCGCAAGGGGATGCCAAAGTGCTGTTAGGCGCCCGAAAGGACCGGCCCGTGGGATCGTGCATCATGCACGATAGCTTCTTTACTGACAAGAAGCCTCTTCATCCCCTCTCACCTCTCCCATCCTGAGACGCCGCATTGTGTCCCTCTGTGTCCCCTTTGACTGCTACGGCTGGTAGTTTCCCTGAAAGGCCCTGGAAGGGCAGCGGTCGGGGTAGCGGTTGAGCCCCCTGACGAGAGCTTTCGCGGGCTCGAAACTGCATCTCCTTTCCCCGTCTCCGCGCGTTCTGTCCTGACTCAACTGGCTTCGTGCGGCCCTGATCCTTGAAGAGGGGTCCAACGGACGCAGCATGCAGGATGGACTGCCCAAGTCAGCGTCTCTCTCGCACGTAGACTCAACCCTAGGTACGCGAAGCGGACCCAGGTTCCCTATCTTTGAACGAGCGTGGCAAGCGGCACGCGCTCGCCTCTCTTCTCGCCCTGCTGCACCCCGCTCGTCCTATCTCCCTTCTCTCTCCCTCCTTGTCGCACCCACCCTCTGCACCCCTAACATGACCCATCGTTAATGGACCTCCGTAGTTCACCTCAGGCTGGGGCCTCCAGTGTGCCAGCGGATCTATTCGACATGCACGCCACGGTGGTCGGCACGCCTGCCTCGCAGCTCCCGCCCAGGCCTTCAGGGTACCGTTGCCATATGTGGCCGGAGAGCGCTCTGCGCTCCCACCCGACCCACTACTCGTTTCACTCGTATCCTTAACACTCCGACTGTAGATGCCCATCGCCCATACCACACCCGTATAGTATTTCGCTCCCCTCCTTCACTTCATTGTGTCACTGCCGCGGCGCGGTCCAAAGACTGGACTCTAGACGGTCCCCAAATCCACGTCGAGATAACCGATGCTACCACTCCAGCGCTTACAAATGCCGACGCTGGCAAGGCCAGCGTGTGCCGATGTGGATGGCAAGGCGAGTCGCCTGCGTAAGGGGAGATTCCCCATCACACACCACCGATACCACAGTACGATGATACAGTACACCGACACATTGCACTTCATTGTTCCTTCACTGCACCTCCACCCTCTTTCGCTCATGTTAGGGGTTGGCATAGGTATTAGTATGGGCACGGGACGGCCTCCATGGGCCTGCGACGAACCCGCACCCGCTGCTGCAATCACCGCGAGTCGCTCGGTGGCTAATCTGGCTATGCACAATGATACGGGAGGTGCATACGCACAAGCACGGGTTCACTAGCAGAAAACGCTTTGCGGATGAGCCTTTGCTCGTGCATGCTACGTGCTGGTCGGGCGATGGAATTGGTGGATGTAATGGTGAATGGGACGGGGACGATGGCAGGAACCTGCGACGGTGGAAGACAATGACTGACACGTGGATGGAGATGCAGACAAGGCGAAGGCAAGAGTGAGGTAAACATGCCGCGCGGCATGGCGCTGACTGCCCAGGCTGAACCTCGTCTCTTCGTAGGAAAGCTCCACCGGCAGGATGGATGCTGCAGCTGATCGACCTCGCTTAGCTGGTCGGCGGTTTTA
>JBBPMG010000176.1:0-41036 GCA_038090195.1 Boletellus deceptivus
GCGGTCGCGTTCTCGCTCTCGTTCGCGATCCCTATCGCCATCGCGAGGAGGCTCTTTGCGCTTCCGACTCGTGGTAGAGGCGCCATCTTCCGATGCGGCTTCCCGAAGACGCTCTTTCTGCCTCTTTATAAACTTTGCGAAGGCAGCTCGACGACTTTCTTCGTCCTCCATGGCCTTGTACTCCGGAAGGTGCTCAATGAGGGGTATGACCTGGGGACACGTGCAGAGTTACGTGAATCAAAAGTACACATGGATACAAGAAAGTAAAACCCACAGCTTCGTATGACATATTGATATCAATGGGATCAGAGAGTTTTTTGAGCGCGTAGCGCAGATCATCTTGGAGATGCCTTTGCTTGCGTTCATACCGACGTTTCTCATCTTGCTGCTTCTTGACAGCTTGGTCGTGCAACTAGCGAATGACTAAGTCGCAAAAAACGAATCGAGGTAAATGTACCCACAGAACGGAATACATCTTGGAGATCTCCGTCATTCAACTTCCTTTCGGACTCGGGATCTCTCCTCACCCTTTTCACAAACTCCTCCAAGGTCGATTGCGGAGCAATTATCACAACCTTGGCTGCGTCTTCAGGCGACTCGTTTGGCACCTCTATTCGACGAATAGATTCCTCAGCGGCAGCGATCTTAGCATCGAGCTTTTGGTCAAGTTGATCAACCATGTCCCAAAAAAATTCTAGTGGGTTGGAACCGGGCTTTCCGAGAAGATTAAGATAACGCTCATCTGAAGCGAATGTAGGGTAGACCTGGCGCCATTTCGCGCGAGCCTTGATCTTGCCGGCATCGACCAATTCTTGAAGGAGAGTCTGCTGGTGGTCAGCACAAATTCATACCAGAGGCATATATTATCTACCTTGAAAGCTTCGCGCGCCTTCCTCTCCGAGCGGATCTTCTCTACCTGGGCACGTCGCATCTGCTCCTCAAACTCGCGCTCTTTAACTCGACTATAATCCTCGAAAGCCAAAAGTATATCCAATGTAGGAAGCCTTCGCAACTCTTCGTCGCTCTTCCATTCCTCTGATTCGATGACCATTTCATGGGCTTTGCGCCACCGCGTGAGCACATCAACACCTAGCTCTTTGAAAAGGGTCACAATCTTCGAAATACTGCGAGCTCGAGCTGCCCTAGTTTCTTGCTACTCTCGGCAATTACCATCATGCAATGAGCGAAATTGTCAGTGCTTTAGTAGACGACCACGCACCACTTCACGCTGTTTGAGCTCTGCAACGTATTCTTCAAATATAAGCTTCCTTTCTGCTTCGATCTTTGCTTGTTGCCATATTGGATGTTGTGCAAAGTGCTTATCAGCTGTGGAAAATGTCGTGTAATGAAAGACGTTGGGGTTCCCTTTGAGCATATTCCTGATGGCAGGACGTAGCTTGGACAGTCGCGCTTCTCTCTCTTCTTCCTCTTTCGCACGGAGTCCGTCAGTAAACTGTGATTCCACTTGTCAGTACTCCACCGGACGACAGTGTACGACAGAGAATCAGCGCAAGGGACATAAACACCGACCTTTTGCCAAGCTGCTTTTTTCTCGGCGAGTGTATTCAGCGCTTTATACAAAGGATCGGTGATGATAGCCCTCATAGTTTGGTCCCAACTCCAGTCTGCATCAACGCCTGCTTTCCTCAACAAATGCATAAACGCCTTTTCACCTTCTTCAAAGGTCGTAAAACCGTTGTGCGGGATCACTGGATCATCGGGGAGATTTGGCCTCGCAGGAAGGACACTGCCCGAGGAGAAAGGAAGAGCGGAGCCAGGTTGAGCGAGCGCAGTGCTCGTGCCATTTGCAAGCGCTGTCGAGGCTGGAGTAGCCGGAGTTCCAGCAGACGGTGCGGTGGAACTCTGGGTGACAGTAGGCGAAGCTGCAGGGCTGAAACAAAAATGATCTACCGTCCTGTAAACCACGGAAGAACAGTAAAATAGTCTTACACGCTACTAGCCAGGACGAGCTGGTTGCCCTGAGCTTCCTTCTCGACCTTCTCGAGGAGAAGTAACAGTTCATCTGGCATGTCCCACTTGGACTCTTTTGTGTCCGTCTGCAAGCACACGCCGCTAAGTGATAGGCCAAAAGGGGGCAAAAACAGATAGAACACACGTTATAGTAGTATTTCCTTCCTCCGGAGAAGTACTCCTTCCATTTTGTCTTTGTCAGGGCGCGCTGCGGGATAAAGCTAAGCAGAAGTTGTAATCTGCGATAGAAAACTCAACCTCGAAAGGAGTTTTAAGATCTATGAGGAAGTTGAGATAATGGTGGCAGACCAGTTGGCTGTACCCATCGGTGCTTACCATCTGGTTTCTCCCAAACGCTCTCTCGGGTTGCTGTGTTGAACCAATACGTCCGCCCTTCTGGATTGCGATGTTCAGTCTAACAGTACGGTTATCAACAGCAGCCAAATATCGAAGGGCGCGAGAGCACTAACCCACATGACGGTGGTAGTGGTGACAACGACAAACCCGGAGTGAGATGTGCCGATCCTCGTTTTCAAGCGCCGATCGAAATTCAAAATCTGAGTCGTCCACATTACAGTGAATAAATTGATTGCCTTCTAACCCACAGACAAAGGTTGACCCTACTAGGATATACGGTCACTACTTCTGAATCCATGGTACGTCTTACTTTCGCCACTCCTTTCTTATCGTGTCACGGATTGAAGCAATGGTCTAGCCACTATATTTATGCCTACCGGCGCTACAGTTAGTCGATATCCAGCCTGATTACTATAAGACACTCACCACTTCGTGCTATTGAGTCATATCATTATTAGCAACCAGTTCAAATAAGCGCAGACAAAAGACGAACCGAGCATAAACTGCCTCGTTCCTAACTGCTCTTTTGGGATCATCCAATGTCTTTGCGAGCTCCTTCAGAACGCGAGGTTTGTATGGATGAAGTAAGTCATAGCGTACGGCACTTGGCAGGAGTGCCAGACACTTCAGCGCCGCTACGCGAACTTTCTATGGACGACTATTGCATGATTGGTTAATATTATGCCGGAGACATCACTCACATGTTCCGGAACGTCCGCGACCGTGCAATTTTTCAGTATAGTGACTGCAAGGGTGGAGGCATACGTTGACAATAATTTGTCAGTCGAGAATGTGCTGATATTGCCCGAGAGCGTCTCAATTATTTTCCAGCGTATTTCAGGATCCGCAACATCGAGTCCGCGGAGCAATAATGGCATAAGCTATGGATCAAATATGGAGTTAAGAGGGACTTCTTATAAGGCATGGACGCACTGTGGGCAGTTGTGTCTCGTACAGTGATTTCGGGACTGCATGAACAAGAGACGCGAGAGCGATGAGATACGCACTTTCTCGCTTCGTTCCTAAGTTTATTCGTTAAACCCATGGAGGCGTGACAATACATTACGACACACCATTAACTTTATTCGCTCCAATTATAACCTTCGGTAGGACAGCATCGGCGTATTTCTGAACATGAAGAATCTAAGCTGTCAAGGTAAGGATACCTTACAGAAGCTTCAGAACAGTTTTTGCGCACCTTCAGTACAGCACCGTTACGTTTAGTCAGAACTCCGTCATCTGCGACCAGTGCCCCAAGTGCGCGGGCCACGTCCCAAGCTACGGCTTCGTCGTCAAGGAGTGCAAGTAGAGAGTCAACGAACGATAGCGCCAGGGGATGGGACCGGACCAGTAGACCTCTACTTATCTATTACTGTCTGAGCAAACAAACGCAGACGGCAGTTCAGGTGAAACCTTACCCAAACCCAAACATCTATGGATTTGCGGCGTGCTTCAGGGGATATGCTGGGATCGTTGAGAGAACTCGAATAGTAACTCTTCAGCATCTCATCTAGAAAATCAGAAAGATCTGCATGACAATTTATATTTGAGCGTGTCACGCAGAGGACTAGACGACATACCATGAGGGAATTTATTCGCCAGTGTTACGAATAGCTCGCGTGCGGCCTCTTTTTGTAGAGAGCTATAGGCGGATGAATCACACCATAAGACAAGATCTCTGAGAAACGTTGCTAGGAAAACCTGTCCCTTGACGTCTGGATTTTTCATCACAAGCACCTAGAAAGCTAAGACTCAAAAAGACGCTTGGTGTGACCACGCGACAAAGGTATCACACCTCCTTGCGGATAGGAACGTGAGCTGCTGAAAATAGGATCATGGTATTGCGCTGACGTGCACTAGCATCGACCTACACAACAATCAATATCTTGGCCGAAGAAAAGTGCAGCTATACCGACATGAACAGGTCTGAAGTCTATCGTGAGGGTGGGAAATTCTCCCCCGGTAACAGCTTTGACTTGATTATAAAGGAATGTTGCGCCCACTGCATCAATGAATCTCTGCTGTTGTCTGTGTGGGACCGTAAACGTAAGAGCATTCGAAGGGAATGATCAACATACTCGACAGACAGTCCTTCAACTACCAGCTTTATAATTCGTGCACCCGCGTGTAATAGCCTTTGATCTTCCAAGATATGTGGCTTGCTTGTTGACGCGGCCACGAGGAAAAGACGAAAAAGGTGCGGAAGCAGTAGGTTGACATATTTGGAAACATCTGGGTCAGGTTGTGATTTGGATACTTTTGCCGAGAGTGTATTCGCGAGAGTCAGGAGAAGTGCGTGTGCATATGCAGCGCTACACTCAGTCTCTTCAGTTCTTGTCGTTTCTGAGGCCGGCGTGTCTGGAGACACAGTAAGTGAGCAGAGCAGCTCGAGTTTGGCTATGAGCCGTATGACCAGGATCTCGAAAAGAATTGGTTGTACACAGAGCTTGCTTAAGGCGCAAAGAGCGCGCCAGTATCCTATACGCTCGATTTGAGCGTCTTTAGAGGGTGCCTGATCAGGAAGCATAGCAAACAGTGAGGGGAGAGTTCGATCTGCAAGGTGGTGTGGGGCCATGAAAGAAATGGAGGACAGTAATGAAAGAACATCAGGGCTGAGAAACATCAGTATCCTTAGAAAAAATGGAGATACTATCACGCACATAACATCTTCGACCTCGTCAGGCTCCTTCCCAACGAACTCTCCGGCCTTAAGTACTAGGTACCCCAGCTCAGCGTCGTTTAGGAGTGTTGGAAGTCGTGTAAGACTTGAAAGTCCATGAACTGCGGGTAAACGCGTTGAAGCAGACTTCAATCCAATGATTAGCAAGCCCAGTATAGCATCCTTGCGGGGCATCAGAAGAGAAGAGATAACTGAATTCTCTAACGGCTGTTCAGACGCGGCCAGGGCGCTCGATGTTACCAAAGACCCAAAGGCGTTTAGAAGGTCGGTCAAGAGTATGATTACTGCGCCTTGATTTGATACTTCTCCTGGATCATGAAACAGTTCAATCAATTTGTCAGTTGCATCTTTAATCGCATGATACCCTTGTCTCGCTGATTGACTTCGTATCAGTTCCTATCGTTAATCCGCCATCTAAAGGGAGATAGCAACATACAGGGCGCGTCGACAAGTGCGCACAAGACTTTGATTGCCGCTTTTGCCTGTGCTTTCTCGGGTTCCCTAATTGATCCGAGAGAGTCAGAGCAGATCGTTTGGACCACCGCGTCGGGAGTATCATCGATGCCGTCGAATGAACTTGGCTGAAGGATGCGAACGAAGGCTCGCAAAGCGTCCAATGCTATTTCTTCTGTCAAAGTATCCGTAGGTTGGAAGATCTTTGGACGTAAACATAATCCGTTAATATAGTGTGCGCCAATAGAACGCTCACCTCGAGCTTCAGTGCACTCCAGATTTTCGACCCAAATCCCCTCGCTATGTCAACGCCATACGCAGGAAAGCAAAGGGACATTGTCTGCAAAATGTCCCGCTATAGATGGTGTAACCGTGTCACTTGGAGAAGGTGGTTATGGAAAAAGCAAACCTTGGTAGCTGATGACCCGACCGCAAGCTTTTCGAGGAATAATGACGTTCCAAGATGTCCAAAAGCGGGGGTTGCACTGAGACATGCTCTGTTCCGAAGTATTTCAGTGGCGAGTTACAACATACACCCAAAAAATAAATCAAAGTCAGGAGGACAGGTAACGTCCAAACATACCTAAGAGAACTTTTGAGATCATCGGCACTTATTCCATATGGATCATCTGGAGGAGGACGAAAAGTGATAGGAAAGTAACAAAAAGTTATATCAAAGTAGCTCTGGTTCGTCAAAGGTCATGTCATGTTTCGGGTTGTTACTCTTAAGTCGTATACCCACCTCAACATGCTTTGATATATCAAAGTCTGTGAAAATTGCACGGGCAATTTTGAATGCGACAAGGAGATTCCGGGGATCTTTCTCTCCAGATACCAAAACCGCATAATTCGAAAGAAATTGCTCTCCCATGGTTTTGAGATGATCTGGGTATGTGCGCACCAGAGCATCCACAATCTTATAGACATACAAGCGAGTAGATTGCACCAGTGACTGCATCTTCACGTGCTGGAAGATTCTGATTGTCGGTGTGAGTCGCATACAGGACGTGCGGGAGTGAGACTTACGCAGAAAGTACATCAGAGACCTCAAGGGAAGAAAGAGATGGAAAAGTGACGAGGTGAGAGAGCCCATTGAGCGCTGGCGTGATTGTTTCGGTGTCTTCTAACTTGGAGCAATAGAACGTAGTCAGAACGCGGACTGGAAGATGCAGCTGTCAGAAATGTAAAAAGACCCTCACAGGACGCACATACCACTTTGTCTAGTGAGCTTGTCGCTAGGACACTGTTCAATCAGTAAAGAAAGTATCTGTACACCTGTAACACGTCTGAGATGCATCGTCTGGTAGAGTTGTGAGGCGCACCTTTAGTCCGCAGGCGATCTTCTTCCGACGTTAAGTACTCCCCGAGGGCCTTGACAATATCGATAAAAGTGATGTGGCCTGACGAGATGCCTGGAGACCGGATCACCAGTTAACATTAACAGCGAATGGTTCTACTGGTGGATGCACACCTTCGACGAGCCTCTGCACTTCAACGTCCTTTTCGAGCACTACCCAAGAGCGAATAATGCGCTCCACAACGTCCATCTTGACTGGAACCCGCTGGAGCAATGAAATGTTGTGTGAATGGAGCAAGCGAGAAACAGCGCTCGAGAGCCGATGATTAGATACTGGACTTACGCGCCGCCTATTTTCGCTCCTCCAGCGAGCAGCCACCAAGCCGTTGGAAGCGCTCTCAATGCTCCCAACAGCACTTAAAGAGGCTCGACGCTGTTGTCCACGGCGACAATACCTCAAGGCTTACTTTACAACCTCCTCAGTTCTCCGGTCAGCACGTAAAACTGACAGGGAAAAATTCAACTTCAATCCTGAAGTCGCGTTTTCTGCAGATGTTCCCAAGGAATACCTAACCTATCCATTCGTCACTTCCAGTGACTTGGCCAAGTCTTTTACCGCTCCGCCAACACGCGTCTGTATGCTCATACGCGATTTTATCGAAGATGCGCTGTACAATCCGCATTACGGCTATTTCTCCAAGCAAGCTACTATCTTCACAGCGCCTGGAGAAGAGAACGAGGGGTTCAATTTCAGCAGCTTCAAAGATACTGCACAGTTTGAGGCCGCTATCGCATGCCGCTATGTAGAGTGTGGTAGTTTGGCTGCCTCTGATGGACCGGGAAAGCAAATTTGGCACACGCCTACCGAGCTGTTCAAGGTGCATAGACACTCTCCTTCTCGTTTTTTGAATGCTTATACTCTGTCTAGCCATGGTATGGTCAAGCTATTGCTCAATGCCTTGTGTCCGAATATCTCCTGAAGTATTTTCCGTACGAAGACTTCAAAATCTATGAACTTGGAGCTGGAAATGGTACCCTAGCATTGAACATTCTCAACTACCTTCGCGCACACTATCCTGAAGTCTACGACCGCACAGTCTATACCATCATCGAGATTAGTGACCCACTTGCGAATGCTCAACGGACCCGCTTACGTCGCGCAGGACATGATCAACGTACAGTGCATGTCGAGCATCGGAGTGTCTTTTCCTGGACCAAGAAGGAATATGCACCATGCTACGTCCTTGCTGCTGAAGTCGTAGACAATTTTGCCCATGACCTCGTGCGATATGACACTCGTACTCTGGAGCCGTTTCAAGGTTTAGTTGCCATCGATGCGGAGGGCGAATTCCGACCATACTACACGAGAATCACCGACCCCCTTATTGCGTCTTTCCTCTCTCTTCGTCAGCGCATAAAGCGTCAACCTCCCATACCATGGTATCTTCGTTCCTCCCCGTTGAGACGAATATATGCCACCCTCCCTTTTGCGCCCAACATGTCTCCCCCGGAGTACATACCCACCCGCCAGCTCTCTCTCCTTCGTTTACTTCGTACCCATTTCCCGCGCCATCGCCTACTGCTTACGGACTTTTCGTCACTACCCGATGCAGTGCCGGGCATAAATGGGCCTGTCGTACAAACAAGCGTGCGCGGGACAATGGTACCCTGTAAAACGATCTTTGTTCGCCAGGGCTATTTCGACATCTTATTTCCCACCGCATTCGAGCAACTGCGGGACATGTATGAATGCGTCCTGGAGCAACCAGTTGGTGCTTGCGATGACTCCCTTGATCTGAGGTACGGACGTCCGTCACCTCTTGTCTCCCATGCGTCCTCTACCTCCCTTGATCCGCAATTCTTTTCTCCATCATCTCGTCGCTCGCTGCTTGAGGGTGTCAAATCTGCGAGCGGACTGCCCGTAGGGGAAAGGAGGAGTAGTGTATTTAGTCACGCAGAGTTCATGGAGACTTATGGCGACCTAGACAAGACGCAGTTCAGGAACGGAGAGAATCCCATGTTGACATTCTACAAGAACGTCAAGTTCTTATTCTGACCAAGGTGGCCTTGTAATATTTCCGGTATTAATCAATGTCCACCGTTGCAGTCGTTTGCCTCGACGTCAGTGAGAAGACTCGTTTCCAGATTCCTGAAATTCCGGCATCAATCAGGGAGATTTATTGGGCAGACGACTGCAATTGTGAAGACAATGAGAAGCCACGCCTCTCACCCGTCGAGAGCAGCTGCTGCTGGCACATCCGATTTCACCATCAACGCGAGTCGCCTTGCGGTATAACATGCAGAACACTACGCTTCAGTCTGTACAACGGCTATGTCTTTCCAGTTGGGGGCTTTTTCGACGAAGCACACTCGAAGGGAGTCGCCACGTAGGTATACAGTCTGTGCATCGGCAGGTTATGGTAGCTTTACACTCATTCTTACCAGCTAATACACACGTCTGACGCTCCATGTTTACATGCGTAACCACAAACAGAGCACCCGGAGCACGTCCCATTGCTCGTGACTGACTTCCTTTGGTCCAACTTCTCAAGAAACGGAGCAGTAGTCCTAGTTGCTAGAGATATATATATGGGGTGAGAAATATGTGCATCTGACTCCGCTAATGAATCAGAGCGAAAAGGATGCATAAAGATGTAAGGCGTTCACGGTCAGAAGAGCAAGGTAATGTACGCCCCCCCCGCGGTTCAGACTCTGGCAAAGGCAACTTTGCAAGCCTTTATAGTTATGAGCCCTCTTCTAGGCCACTTTGTGCAGGATGTACATGTAATAATGGAAGGACTCCCCGAGCTCTCTTACTTCCAGTGTTGTTCCAGAAGAATGAATGCCTGTTAGGAACCTTCGACGAAAGTGGGGTTGACCAAACGTGATGTAAAGAAAGATACCGGACAAGCGAAGCACTCTGGAAGGAGTCTGCGTAAGTCTCTTGACATAGCAGCGAGAGGCATCAGGGTACCTTAGCACTTCGGATACTTCTGCGGTACAGTCCCTAATGATATCTTCCGGAGGATCCTGCACGCTGAGTCTGGGGTGCGGTCGAAACATCATCGGACATGCACACACCCAAACGTCGGTAGAGGACGTCATCATAGCATCCATCGTTCCTTTGCAGGATATGCTGACACCAGGCCAGAGGAAATGCAAGGCTGAACCACACTACCTTTGTCGATTGCGACGTCGAAAGAAGCGTCTGCGAATGAGAGTGCGCGAACATCCATCTCGTGCCCTGAAACAAAGCCATGAGCCATGGTATTACACGTCAGCAATGACGGTACGCACATTCCATTTCGGGTCGCAGCTGGGCGTGGCGGGCCCGCATCTGTTCGATGACGACCTCGGAATACTGCATGGCGGTGAGGACGAAGACAAGACTGGATTAGCGTCAGGGTGACGGACGTCAACGTTGATGATGTTCCTGTAGCCATCTTCCCACATCTGGCAAGCTGCGTGTCAAGGTTGGGAGCCCAAGAGCGCCTTCTTGTTCCACCTACGTCTTCCGAGAACCTCGCGTTGCCGCACCCGAGCATCAGTATCCTGGCCGTCTTGTCGGGTACGAAGAGATGGATGTGGGCAGCCAGGTCTGCATATGATTTGAACCAGTCAAAGGAGGCGCCTGGATCATCCCTATCACCCAGCGTCACGATCAGGCTGGGACCGTGCCAGATGGGGCAACACACTGGGTGTATCTCGAGTTCCTGCTGGGCGGGTCGAGAGGCTGTCGGCTGCGGGGAGCTGTGAGGCTCACCAGTACTCTCTGGACCCATACTCCTCGTTTTTCTGCGGGAGCGGTGGCATGTCGGATCGGAGCGGGTCGAGGTGACTAACGGGTGGTCACACGCCCCGCATTCGTGGTTGACGACAGCCTCCCACCCACCTGTAAGCCAAGTTGAACATTCGGTATACGATGGCAAGCTCATCCTTGCCCATGCATGCCCCAGAGCTGACATGCCAGTCCCGCAGTCTGCCATCCCAGCGTACTCGGTCGGGGTCTTGTGCATGACCGGAGGGGTAACGGGCTATCTTCGGACACGCTCCCTCCCGTCTCTCATAGCTGGAATCGGGTGGGTTCATGCCCCCTCCCAGGCTCCGTCTTGGCGACTCACCACGCCGCCCCAGTGTCGGTGCGCTCTACATCTGGAGCGCAGAGCAAATCAAGAGAGGAGCGCCCAATGGCATCGAGGGTGCTGTCGGTGAGTCTCTCTCGCATCTCCATATCCGTCTTGTTCACCGCCGTGTCGCCGAACAGGCGCCTCCGCCCTCCTGTTGATGTCCTCGCTCCCCCGTGTGACCAAAGGGCCTGTGCCCATCGTTCTGGCCGTGACCAGCGCTGCTGCGGGTACCTACTACGGGAGAAAGCTGTACGACCTGCGAGCACATGCCTGAGTGGGTGCTTGCAACGGCTACGTCACCTCGTGTTGTATTCTCATCAAATCGTGTCCTGTCTCTTGTCAATGAATTACACCGTATCCCGCTGTGATGGCCTCGAGCACGTCTGCAATTCCAATCCTCACTCCCGTCCCTCGCGGTATAGGTATATCTCGGATAAACGACCATCTCTTTTTTGCTCCTCGTGGCACACAGTTCACGCTAATAGACAAGAGAGTGGAGCGCGTCCAAGGGGTCAACAGCGGCTACCGTCGAGGCACCCGAACCTCGATCCGGAAATCAATCAGGGAGCAAGAGGCGCACGTTCAATGGCAGAGTTACGAAACGAGGACTTGTCCTGTATCGAGTCTAATTCGAGGACGCCAGATCAGCCGGAGGAGAGGATTGGCAAGCAAGGAGTCAAGTACCGTTGTTCGACTTGTACTCCATTATCGTCGATGCAGGCAGGTGGAGGACGAGCCGTATCGTGTCCCTTTTGGCGTGGATCACCATGAGTCATGGAGCACCAGGAACTAGCATGCGAGAGAGACGAGCGGCCCACCTGATCTTTTCACGTACTTTGATGTCTGCTTCGACGCGATTCCAGACAGACACAATGTCCTCGCTCTGTCGGACACTGATCGTGCACCCGCAGATCTCTGGCCACTCCTCACCGTTCTCGTCCTCGTTAAGACTACCATCGCCGTCCAGCTTGAGACGACCCTTGCCGCATTCGTCAAACATGTCGCCCACGACACCACACACCAGGTCCTCCCACACACGATCTGCCACACCCTTTCTCAGACGGATGATCCATTTCCCGCCAGCACGGTTGAGGGGATCCTCCCAGACAGGGCGGCGCACGCCTGCATGGAACAAAAGGTAGTCTGTCGTGGGCACGAGGGAGGACGGGGGGGAAAGGTGGGTGTGCAGCGACCAAAAGGATTCAACCTAGGAGGTGGTCTGAGGGCGACATGGCAACGGGAGCGACCAGAACGGAACTGACGGAGGAGAACGAGGCAATTTTCTTGATCCCTTCCTCGTAGCTCGTAATCTTGTTTCCCGGGGCACGCTGCTGGCGGAACCAGAAGATCCAGCTGGCGCAGAGAGGCGTGAGCACTGGACGCAAGACGGGGGATGAGCACGGGCGTACGTGTTCCGCAGAGGGTGTATCGTGCCCGATGAGGGTGATGTTCCCGTAGACTTTGTGGCGGCAGGTTCCACATCACGGTTTGCCAGGGAGGGAGAAAAGTGACGGCTTGTGGCAAGCCGGGGTCTCGGCGGGTCGCTCTGGGTGGCTGGGGCGGAGGAGGGTGCGGTGTTGGCGGGTGGTAGGGCGGGTTGGTGCTGATGCTGGTGCTGGTTGGAGGGGAATCGGGACTGAGACTGGGAGTGGTTCGAGAAATAGCCGGCCATTCGATAAGTAAAGCAATAAAGAGACAATAATGATGTTTGCGATGGACGAGTGCGACGAGAGACAGTTATGTAATCACTCGTAGCTACAGGTCCGGGTTCAAGTCCAAGTCGTCCAGGTCAAACGCCGTCTGTGTCTGCGTCCGCACCTCGTGTCGGTACGGGTTGAGCCCAGGGCGCTCGCGCGTCGGCTGCTGTGTCGGTTTCGGCGAGGGGGCTGCAGCAGGGAGGAGTCATCTCTGAGGTCGGTCCCTCTCAACGTGTCACAAGACCGCTCACGTTTCACGCTGTGGGTCTCCCCGAGCCCTCCGAGAGGCTTTTCGACGTTCAGCCGTCCCTTCCGCATCTTTTCTTCGTTGGGGAACGGCGGGAAGAACAGCGGGACGGGTGGGCCGTGCATCGCGCCCAACGGCGCGTGCGGGTCGGGCATGTTCGGGGGCGCGGACGTGAACGCGCTGAGCGACTGCGCGTACGCGAGCAGCTCGGGGTAGGGGATCGATGCTACAGACCATGTATCCAGACGCGGCCCGCGCAAGAGAACACCTGCTCACCTTCTTTTGCCTTCCGAATGCCTTCGATCCTCTCCTCGCCCTCTTTGACCACAACTTCCAGCTCCCTCTTTCCCTGCTCGATACGCTCGACAGCCCGGCGCCACGTCGTCTCAAGCGCACCGATTTCGGCGATGAGCTCCTCGATCCGCTTCTGGCGTCTCTGGTGCGTGGCCGTCTGTGCGAGCACCCGTGCGAGGGACGCCTCGGCGCTATGGAAAGCGGTGGTGGGTGGCGGAGCGACGCTCGGCTTGGCATGTGGATGTGGGGAGGACAGGGACTGGAAGAGTGTGTTGGAAAGTGCGGTGACGGCGACGAGTGGTGCCGTGAGTGCGTCCGTCATGGACATGGTCTCCTGCGGCGGGGCCATGTCGCGGGAGATCACAAGGACCGTGTGCGGGTACGACACAAAGATATCGGTCTACTCCCGGTCGGGAGGTCTACAAATCGAAAAGAACAAGTACACTGGTGCGCCCAGTGTCGGCAAAGGTGCTAGTAGCTGTGTAGAGCAGAGTCGCCCTTTCACTGTGCCATTATCATCCGTGTCTTCGTGCCCGCCTCCGCGATCGCCTTTTCAAACGCCCTCATGTGCTCATCCACCACTACCCGTCCATCCCTTCGTCCGACGCTCTCGGTCTCCCATCTCTCGATTCTCAACCGACTTCGCTCCGCACCTTCTGTCTCCGTCTTCCATTTGGCGAGTTGGTTCTTTACAGAACGGATCTTGCGTCCAGCGTCTGCAGTAGCTGCGCTATTTACCTGGGACTGCTCAGATATAATCGTGAGCGACGCAAGGAAAGACGCCGTATGGGAGCGCATGTGCGTCATGGAGGGGAGGGCAGCGTTGAGCGTGGATATAGACGATTGCGGTTGTCGCAAGGAATCGCTCACTGCTTTTGACGAGGACAGTGACGCGGAGGACGATGTCGAGGATGTGTGTGCGGACGCGAAAAAGGGCTTCTGGGGAGACGAAGGTAGCGATGGTGCATACAGCGATTCTCCTTCCGGGACTTCCTCTTCCTCTGCAACGGGCTCGAGTTTGAACAACTCCTGGGGCTGCCGCTCTCGCTCGTCCTCCGAGACAGATACCTCGAGGAGGTCAAGATCGCCAAGCACGTCCATACCTCCTACTTCAGTGGCGATGCGCTTCAGGTCGCGGTCATGTGAGATGAGTTCGCGCACTTGCCCCTCACGGTCACGCACGGCATCGTTCAGTCCACTGATCATCTCTGTCGTCAGGTTTTCGAGGATAGAGGTCGTGTCGATTGCCCGCAGGTGGTCAAGGAATCTATCCGTCGAGGCAAGGTTCTGCGCGAGAACCTCGATGGCATCCTGAGCCAGTGCGGCGCGCCGGACAGCGTCGTCGTCTTCGTCGTCGCTGGCGCCGTCGACGTCGCTCTGGTTGCGGGTGCCACTGTCGTCCTGGCTGCGCAACTCATCGTCCACGACGCTGTCCCCTGGCGTGTTTTCACCCAGCTCGTCCGCCAGGCTAGTTGCCCCATTAAGGCCTGCTCCGTGGACATCATCCACGCTGGCGTCCCCGTTGCCATGCCTGGCAAGAGCGTCGTCGTCGATGCCTTCGGCGCCTTCGTCGTACTCGATACCAAACTCTTCAGCCAACAGCCTGGAAGCGCCCCCAGCGGGGTCGGGCATCAGCGCGAATGCAAGCTCATGGGCGAGCGAATGTGCTCCGGAAGGAACTGCGATGCTCTGATCGAGCGTGGATAGAGGGGTGGAATGGCTGGAGGACGCGGAGGGGTGGCGAGATGATTTTCGGGGGGAGTTGGAAGGGAGTCTAGTGTGCATTTTAGGGCGTGCAGGCTGCAGCGGGCCGTTGTGGTACGGTGTGGTATAAGTTGTGTGGCAAGAAATGATTGGCGGGTTCGCAGAGACCGTGCGCGCGCGTTGTCGCCGCGCCAGCCGTTCCTTCTGGCTTGGTGGTGTCGCGTAGAGATGATGGCTGCGTTGCGTGCGTGTCGCTCAAGGAATGTCCATCCGCCTGGTCGTGGTCGCCGTCCAGCACGCGTCGTCAGGCGGGGGGGGGACGAGAATTACATAACACGTGCTATCTTCATCTCCTGGAACGCCCGCTCGGGATGCACGGCCCTCATCCTAGCCTCGCCCTATCCACCCATTTCGACAGGGCACCCCCAAAAGCCCTCGTGTTTCTGGCCTTCCGCCGCCGCTCCTCCGCTGCCTTGGCGCGGTCAAACTGGCGCTCCCAGGCCACGAGCTGGCGACGAAACCCGGAGTTGGGCGCGACGATGCCACGCTTCGACTGTACGTGCGCAATCGCCTCCCGGGCCCGCATCGGCGTCGTGGCGACCAAGTAGGCGCAGACGAGGGTGGCGGACCGCGAGATGCCCTGCAGACAGTGGACCTGCCCACGCATCTTCGAGTCGACACAGAGCGCCAGGCAAACACATGTCCACTCACGAGGACCCTGTTCCTCTCGTCCGCATCCAGCGCATCTTGAATAAACCTGACCACCCTGTCAAACCACTGCGCAATGTCGGCGTGCACATCGTCACGGATGGGGACGTGCATGACCGTCACATCGTCCCCGAAATCCCTGCGTACGTCTACCTCGAGGGCGGACACGATGTGTGTGATGCCGATCCGCGCTAGGTTGCCTGCCGCTCGCGCTGTGTAGAGATCTGAGAGATACAGGCGAGGGGTGATGGCGGTGACGACGCGGCCGTGGGTGTCGTCTGCGTTGCCTCTGGGACGCCGCTTTGTCGTCTTTTTGATGAGGGAATGCTGCCAGCTGGATGCTGGGAAGGAGATCATTGTGCGACGATGGCCCTGGTTTCATGGCGCATATATACATTCCTTCTGCGGCTGCCTCCGCCTTGGCCTGGATGCCACTTGACCTCCCTGCACAGCCACACGTCTAGCCACACAAATAAGCGTCCACAGCCTGCTCACTCATCCAGCCAACAGCCTTGACCGCATACAGCCATGTCGAAACATCACCCCGGTGGGCGTCCCATCAGATCCTGTCGTATCCATCGTCTCACAGCCAGCTGCAGATCTGATCATGTGCAGGCGCCAGCCTGGAATCGGTGGGTCGCCTCGTGCGAGCTGCCCTGTTGATGCTAACCACCAAGCTGTGCCCCAGCTATCGGACGCCTGTGCGAGAAATGTGACGGTAAATGGTGGGCGCCATCTCAGATGACGGTCAGGCCCTTCAACTGACAGCTCACAGCCCGGTCTGCGACTCCTATGTCCGCCCTGAGACCCTCGTTCGTATATGCGATGAGTGTAACTTTGGAACCTATGGCGGAAGATGTATCATCTGTGGTTCTCCAGGTGCTGTCCGCTCGCTGCGCTCTCCCTTTACTAGGCCTGAACCGTCCGTTTGTTCAGGTATTTCAGACGCGTATTACTGTGCAGAATGCACAAGACTCGAGAAGGACCGGGATGGATGTCCAAAGATCGTGAATCTTGGTGCCAGTAGGACAGACCTGTTCTACGAGAGGAGGAGACTCGGTTCGTCCTTTTGTTCAAGCTAGTACACTCATTAATACCAAATCCACTGGACAGGATTTAAAAAGAGTTGAGCTTACGGTTGCAGTACATTTCAGCACATGGGGATGCCTCCGTTCCTGCGAATGTTGATGTGACGAATTGGCAGGTATGGCAGACTTCACGTAGACTCGTTTTAGAGGCTGATGGCAAGCCGAATACGGTGACCAAATATACATTTCTACGCTATCCTGCAATTGATACAGTACTTTGGTCTACGCGAGATCCAATCTTCCTGCCAGCAAGGTCCATCTACTCGATGTCGTGTCGGGGGTCATGGTATACATCCAAATGTGCTACCGGTAAACAGGAAATGAAATAATTGGCGCAGGATCTTCCAAGTTCGAAAATAGTCTGCTGTGGACGTTAGCATACTTTCTCTCCGTGAACAGCCTGAACATCACCGGAATTGGGGCATGTCAACCTAGTTCAGAAGTCGACTGTCAGCATGCGCTTCAGTGTGATGACTTGATACCTTACCGGGGCCTTGAAGACCACAAACAAGTGTGTGTCATCGTGTGTGTCCACAGCTTCACAGTCTGCGCACAGGTCCTTTGCGCAGTATGCGCATCGGAACCAGGCACCATGAATGCGCTCCAGACAGCGGTCACAGAGTGCTGTGGAATGTACAAGAAAGGACAAGTACTCTGCGTAGCAAGGTGAGATAAGCAATGTGCCTGTGGCCGTCACGTTCTCATACCTTTCGGATCTGCGTGAACAGCGAGACCACCTACGGGCCCAGCAGGAACTTTGTACCTATAAAAAATATGCTCACTCGTCGTAGGACTTAGAAAAAACACGCGTCAAAACATACAGCTTGGGCAAGAACCCAGAATGGGACTGAAGTGGTCGATGGACCGGCCGAGGGAGTTTGAAGAACGAGTGCATAGGATCGTGAAGAATATATGAGCGCTCCTCGCAAGAAGCGCACTGGTTTGCTGCAGTCAGCCGTGGTTGTGTACCATGCGACGAGAGATACGGACCAGGCTGAATGCGTTAGGCGACGAGGGGCATGTCGCACACTGATACCTCGTGCCAAATATGGTCTGTCAAAAGGGCAAGTATTGGGGCAGGTTGTCTTGGTATCAAGGCTCGTGTACGAACCTCATGGCATCCGTCGCAAATTATGTGATGATCCTCTGGTGGAGCGTCCTGCACGATGCGCTGCATGCGAGAACCTACGACAGTTTGCGCATAGGAGGAATAGACTGAAGATGGTTTCGAGTGGGCTGCACTGAGGACATGCGCAGCATCTCGGCCAGTCCAAAGATGGATGGCGCGGCGTGAGGCAGTCTGAACCTCGTGCGTTTCAAGCGGATATGGAATCTGTTTCATGTCAGAAGAGGGAGGTTGTTTCCTCGGGTAGTCATGGAGAAGGCTGACCTTTATCATGATATGCGATGATAAGTGCCCGCCGTCGGACGAGTCCAGGTTCCCCGGAAGTCCTGCGGATTCGCAGTTAGAGCAGATATCAACCGAGTCACAGATTGCGCAGTGGAACCGCGCGCCCAAAATGTCTTGGAGGCAACTGTGAGGGAAGGGACGTTAGAAACCCACCAAAACAAAGACGTATCGGGGATAGGTGCATACTGCGCGCATTTGACACCAGGGTGTTTCATGGCTGCGGTGTGACATGCGTTTTATACAAGAACGGGAAGACGTTGAATATATGCGTACATTGTTCTTCGCTAGTGTCCTGCATCGCCGGCATAGCAGGAAGATAGTCGAGTTCACCCTCAGACCTTTTCGGGGCCTCTGTCACGAGCAAGAAGGCATGAGCAGGATGTATGTCATGAACCTGACTGAGAAAATGGGTCCAGTCAGTGAGTAACTGCTCATATTCGACGGAAAAACCTAGACAACCTATAACAAGCACGGCAAAGGTTGAATTTCTTGCAAGATGCGCATTTATAGCGCTTCCCGGGAATCGTGGTATTGCAAGTTGAACATTTGCATATCAGCATATCTTCTTGTTCTGAGATCGACAGCCACCATCGTCAACACGACAGACACCTCGAACAGTAAGTCTAACACATACCGACATCATCCCAACCTTGGTGACCCCACACCTTCTCGAAATATGCATGGCGAAGTTGGCCTTTTTGCCGGGGGGCAGAACGTATCCATAATGACATGGCGTCCTCGGTAGGTTCTGGTCCGATGGCACCCACGCGTTCAGTACTGGCACATAAAGCGTGGTAGATGCCCGCGGATTCTATGCATCCGGAACAAAGTTCATACCCCAGGTTCTCCGACTCGGGAAGAGAACCGGGTCCACGAGAGTTATACAACGTTGGACTCGAGGATGGAAGGCAAGGTAAAGGCTTGTTATTGGAGTTTTCATTATGAATAGGTGGTGAATTGCTCCAGATTGTCGACGAAGGAGAACGGGAAGAAGTTGTCCGATGCGCAAGGGGTGGGTAAGAATGCAGGACATCTGACCCCCTCCCCTTCCCCTTCCCAATGTCTAAATTCGATTCACTGCCGATGAGTGCGCCATATACTGGTTCCTTTTCCCCACACATGGCGCATACATAGCGAATGGCATCCAGGAGTACTCCACACTCGGAACATGTCGTAAGTGTGCCAGGTGGAGGAGCAACTGGCGGGAGGAATTCTGAAGGAATATCAGGAGGGATGGTGAATGCAATCTTCTCCGAGCCAGAAGTGGACGTAGCAGAGTCCCTAGCGAGGTCTTCGTCGCGGACTTTCTGTTGCGAAGCAAGCCAGTTGAGCTGCATGCTATCCGGCCGCACGTGGCCGGATGGCGGACTTGCGTAGGGCTCATTCTCATCCTTGATACTGAACCCGTCCTCGTATCCTGAGTCATGCGTGGAAGAGTTCCCGCCAGTGTATGAGTAATAATACTTTCCCCGTGGATCCCGTTGCAGCGCAAGATCGCCATCTATATTCTCCTGTGAACGCTGTTCCTCTGATGTGGTCACCGATCGAGAGTCGGATTCCGACGGTTCAGGTGTAGCGCCCAGCATAGCTTTGATGGTACGTGCGTTCTGGTCTCGAAGCCATGCTGCGCCTCTGTCTCGTGCTGACAGTGAGAGAACGCGTTCAAAGGGCGAGGTGGTATGGGATCGGCTGTCTTCCACCTCGCCAGCCGACCCCACCTCTGTCCAGCTGAGTTCCCCGTTGCTCTTGTTTCTCCCTTTGTACTCCTCCAGGCTTGCCAGACTCGACGTATCACTCAGGCTGGGGCCATCGTAGTCCACTGTGATATGAACTCGTAGCGTGATGCGTCGCTTGCCGCCGAAGCTTCGTCCCGAGAGTATAGATGCCGCAGAGGACAAGGGTGGATCATCGGAGCCGGCTTGGAAGTACTGGATGGCCTCCGTGAGGTCTGACTCGGTGGAGATGTCGCTGACTTCGCCGTCGTCATCCTTGTACGAGATCACATAGGGAGTAGCATAGAGAGAGAAGCACTGCTCGACCTATACAATGTCAATGTATGCAACTTCATTAGCTCATGGGCGTTTGGTTTGACACACACCTTGTTCTTCAAGAGGTCGTAGGAACAATTCTTGGCCGATGCGAAGCTAATGTGCTTGTTCGACCGGTCAAACGTACACTTTACGACGAGCGGTCTGTCCGGGCGCACATACATGCCCGGGAGACAATCAATTGGTGTATATGAGGGGCCGGTTAGCACCGCCCGGGGTGCACGCTCCGTAGCATCGTCCCATTCTGGATCACTGCCACACTGCCACAGCATTCTGCTCGCTATTGCATTGACATGACGAGGAACAACAGTATTGCGAGAGGAAAAGAAGATCAATGCGTAAAAAAGTCAGTTCGGTGGGCACAATATTACTTAAGACAAGTGGAAGCTGCCAACTCCTTCTTTCATTGCTGTACACAACTTCTCTCTCATCACTTTCTTCGAACTGTACTCTGGAAGTTTCAGATAGTTGACGCAAGTCATCACGCTAGGCAGATAGTCGTCTGCAGTCAGCGGTGACTCGTGAGGCTTCCGAACGACGGTTAGTGGAGGATTGAGACCCCGGAAACCTGTTAGACTTAAGCCATCGTGTCAACCTTGAGGTCAGGAAAACTGACCTCCGATAGGCAACTTGGGACTCCCAGTGATGAATTGCAAAAAGTCGCGTCGCGTAGTCAGGTCAAATTCAGACATCAGCTCGATCAAGTCACGAATCGCACGACTTTCTCCGTTAAACCCGTGGTCAGCCTTGATGGCTTCATTAAGAGCTGTCAGATCAGTTAGTAGTGCAACCGGTTGAGACTGTATAAAACGCACTATCAATATTCCAGTCCTCGTCAGAGTTACCAAAGAGCATCACTAGTTCATCCGCTGAGAACGCCTGAAGGTCGGAGATCGGAAAGACTTTTGAGAACCCTTCCCTGAAAGCCTTCGCCTGCGGTCGAGCACCTGTGCCAATGATAGCATCCAAAACTTCGTGGATGTACTGCTCCGCGTTGTCAGAAGTTACGGCAATGTCACGTCCACCCGACTGTTTACCAAGAGTATGTTGAGATGACTGTCACAAAGTCTATGAATCACATACTTTCAGCTCAATGTCATAACCTGGCAATGTGAAATCAAGAGCAAGATCCTCGACGTTGACAATGTCCATTAGTGCTACTTTGCGGAGGAGCTGCTCAACGGGAATGAAGACTCGGATACATATAATAGATCCTCAGGGAACTAACCTTCTCTGCCTGTCCTTTGACGGAAGCATAGTTATGTAGTTTGGCGAGAGAATTCGCAAGGTCGTTATCAACCATCTAGAAGACTGTAAGAGGGACTCATCACGTCAACTGAGATGGCGCACCCGAAGCGAGTCAATGGTTAACGGAACCTCTTCCCCGAGGACAAGCTTAATGAAGATCTTGTTGAGAGAAAGATCGATAATCCTAGAGTCCAACATCGCTTTGGCTACATACTGCCCAACCACCCGAAGAATATGAGTCCGTTTCCTTGGAAAAGTCAGTAGCGTAATGCATTTGGGGGTCATTCACATACTGTCCTCCATCGTTTGCGATGTCGTCGGGGCTGATGGGTGCCGGATAAAGTCCAGTAGGGTGATGGACATAAATTCCAGGAGAACCTGCATCTGCATCACGCCAAATCTTCAGGTCTCTACGTGCAAATTCCTTGGAGACAAGCGAGTAAAACTCTAGGGTTGGACCGAGGCCAGTACCGACTTCTTCGAAGTATTCAACCTCCAAGATTGAAGAAGATGATCCATACAGTTCGAATACCTTAACTGCGGACTCAAGAATGTGCTTGCGTGATATACGAACTTTCTGGCGCTGAAGTCGGCCAAGGAATCCGATTCCGTCGTCGCGGCGTGAGGTATCCTGACCTCTGTGTTGTTGACTTTGCCACTTGAGGATAAGACGTGCATAGCCAAACGAAGTAGATTGCAGGTAGTTGTAGCGGGTGGCGAATGGGAAGAGAAAAGGAAAATGCTGGGGAAGGTCAATCGCCCAATCGGGAAGACACGAACTGGACATAACGTCAGAATATTGTCATTGATGTTAGATATGGCAGACCTCGCAACGATCATTGGCTCTTCCAGTTGTCGGGTAAGCTTGGCCGTCAACTTGTTATTGATAAATGCAGACTCTGGTAAGGCGCGGCGTTCGAGAGGTCGCGAGGGACGTTCAGATTCCGCAGCATTGAGCTTGTGAAGGACACGGAGGAGGCGCAGAATTTTGGCGTGGGGAGCATCCTCAGGCAGCGAAGAAAGGGTAGGGCTAGGTGATCGAACCCTTGAAACAACCTCACTCCGTACTAGCAGTCTATTAGTAAATCTCTCCGGTGACGCCAGAAGAGTCTTACACTCTTGGCTAGGTGGCGGTCCGTTGACTTTTTTGTACTTGACCGTATACACTCCCTGCCACATGGTACTTGATGGCAACGCACCCACCTTCTTTCTCATCTCATGCTGGTGAATTGCGCCATATATAGTCAAATCCAGCGGAAGTAAGTAATCGTCCATCCAGAATTCGAGATGCCAATCAGTGGGTTTCGCCTTGACAGCTGCAGCGTAGGAGAATTTCTGAACATTTCCTGACTGAACCAAGGACACGGGTGGAACGCTTCCTTTTGAAGAATTGGGTGTCGCTATGCGTGTGCCATCAGGTGTCTGTGCTTCAATTCTACCATCATCTGTGATGTATTTTAAGACTATAGTTATTGTAGCGAGCCCCACGGCATACCTTCAGCGACGGACAACGTTACTGTCTTGTCAGCTGCTAGGTCTCCGTCTTCGTCCTCTTCAAATACCTATATGTTGTAGCGTCAGAACAGATCGTCACTGAGGGACTCGAATCTAACCTCGGCGTCGACCTCATCATCTGTAAATTCAGCGGCAAGTCCGCTCTCTTGAACTAAAGGTTCTTCCCGCCTCGGTATACTATCCAAAGCCGATGCTGTGCTGGTCAAAGCAAGGGAAGTGCTATCAGGGATAGCTCCAGATAATCCTGAAGTTCCATGCTTCACGCTAAGACGTTGGCTACGTCTTCTGCGGACCTCATTTGGTGGTGGTGGTGCATCTGACGATGACGGAGGGTGAACTGTAGATGCCATCGTGGTTTGATTTGCTTCGTGATCGGGCGGTATCCGGGAAGCGGTCCCTGGACCAAAGCCTGATGCAGCTAATGCCGCCAGCATGTTGGACATACGCCCACTGGACATCAATCCAGCCACCCGAGGGCGAAGGTAGTCATTGAGAGCCTGGAACGTCGCAATTGCGTGTATCGATACCACCATGTTCTGCAAATTTCGTGGAATATCCGACTCATCGTCAGCAATTAGGCGAAGCCGTAACTGCCGGGCTAGCAAGGAGGGGGAACTGCGTTTGGAGTCTTAGGCAACCACGTCAGGAACCAATTATGGAAGCGACCGTGAAAATTACCATCGCTGCCTTGCGCAATAGTGATCACCTCGAAGTTCTCCATCCTCGTCAGGCTCTCTTGTAGCTTCTTGACTAGAATTGCAAGCGGAGATTGATTCAAACCTCCGATACGGGAGCACCGGCTAAATGTTTCAAACAGTATTTCCTGGCGGCGCTTGATCGGGACTGGACGATTTCAGCACGCGACTTCAACACTCGAAAATTGACGCACCTAGGCCATTTTCTGTGGAAAAACGGAGGAGGCCCTCGACGGAACCACTCCGGAGCAGTTCAAAACTGGAAATTGAGCTCTCTGAAGTAAAGTGGTCTGCAAACTCCCTCAATGTGGAAATCGTCGCTTGCTCAGATAAGTCGGGCACCGAAAGCCTTTTGACCAAGCGCTGAAGATCGTCAAATGAGTCGTCACTGTTATTGCCACCATCATCTTGACCAAGCGAGTACTTGAAGCGCATGACACGAGCTCGCAATGTGATCGCATCTTCTGGCTCCAAAGAGAATACATGGTGTTTTTTGTGGCCCGGTATTGCGGAAGAAGCGTAGATGGCGATATCTCCCGTGACTGAAAGGTCTGGCATATCTCTATCTTTCGGCTTCGTTGTGGAGAGTGTCCTAGACGCAAGAACCTCGATTTCATGGAAAACACCCTCTCGCCGCAAAGCAGGCTTATATTCGGAAAAAAGCTTTTGCAAAAGAAGGTCGACCAGCTGTAGGGCCCCAATGATCAGTGATGGGTGATCCTTCGACGATAGGATGGACGACGCGAAGCTGGCAACTGGGACCAACTGAGGAAGAAGTTCGTTAGAAAGGGTGGCCAGAAGGGGTACAAGAGCACTGACGTGTAGAATTGTCTTAAGTTCGATCCCTTCTGAGAAGCCCACGGCCTTCAACAAGCCCGTCAGCGTCTTGACACGTATCGGAGTGACGACGCTCGCGGCATAGACATCAATCAGAATGGGAACCATCAATTGCATAAAACGTCCAACGACTTCTGGCTTGGAACGTAGTAGTTCCGTTCTATCCGATAGAGGCTCCAGACCCGAAACAAGAGGTGTGACCTCATCGGTATCCTGAGCTTGAATATCCGATTCCTGTGTGGAATCATGATGTACAGGGATATTCTGCTGCGCATCAAGTGTCATGGACGAATCAGCGAAAGATATTGCGGTGGCAGCTTGGCGAGCGGCAGCACGATCGGCTTTAGCCCTAGTTTTCACCATCCGTGCCAAAGCCTTGTCAGTGTAACTCTTGTGATCAAAAACGCCATCTAAAAAGAATCTGAGCTGGCCCTCCTGTGGAGATATGCAAACAATCTACCTTTTGGAAGTGGAGGCATGAGTTCGGATATGAGACTAAGTGCCTCCTCTACTTGATCTTTGGGGCGGTGTGCCAAGTTCTCCATGACGGTCATGTGCGTAACATCACCTCCAAGACCCTGGCCGCCGTCAATGTTATCAGCAGACGCGGAAGGCAAGACGCCAACAAGAATCTGATAAAGAGTGTCCACGATATCGGCTTGCAGTAAAGTGACAGTGATGCGGGGACTAGCACGGGCCGCGGTGGCCAGCGCCCTCAGAAGCAGGGTATATGTGTTCGCTGCAATCAAGGGCGACCCTCCAGAGGGCATGAGAAGAAGATTTATTGCACGGATTGCTGTTTCGTCCAAAAGATTCTCGAGATTCTCGGTGGATGCACGATGATAGGAGTCTATGATTCGGATAACACAAAGACAAGCAAATTCAACTAGTCTTTGATCAGAGTACCCCAAACAGTTGCGGATGATTGGCCAGACGCCAAGAACCATGGGGTAGTGGTCAGAGGATACGTTCCTGCAACAGTTGGCAGCGGCCTGAAGAGCAGTTCTTTGAACGGCGATGGAAAAAAAATCAAGATAGTTCAGTAAAGCGGCAAGTCCATTTTCACGAACGATGGAGCTCGGGAACTCCTCTGAGATCTTTTCCAACGTCTGTAACAGCATCGTCAGGAGTAAATCGTATGAAGGAAGTATGACCTACACTGAGTGTCTGTTCCGCAAGATCAATATAAGAAATCTCGATCAGTTTGCTGCAGAGAACAGGAATAGCGCCATGATAAACTACGGTATGGGCCACACCCGGAAGAGCCTCCATGAGATTGGCGAGGCACCTACAAGCAAGCATTTGAGCCTCGAGGTTGTCATCCCCTTGATGATTCTCTCCAGCACTTATAGCCAAGGCTGCAGCGAGCGCGGCATCAGGATCGTGATCTTCATCATCGCCCCCATCATCGTCTTCGTCTTCGTTTACGCCTCGTCCACCCAAGATCTTAACAAGCTCACGCACAAACTCTTCGACCTGGAATGAGCCAGCCAAGGTATCCTCAGTGGAGATGGAAAGTAGTTCGCTCAGCTCTTGTAGAGTTACAAGACGAGTTGTCGGACTAGCGGTGGGCTTGATATTGTTCAGCATGGTCTTGAGGCGCCCCGAAAGGGACACCATGTATGACCCAATATGTCGATAGTCACCGAAAATGGCCATCGCGGCAGTCTCATCTAGGCCACCAAACCCTCGGGGACCTTCTGTCGGAGACCGCTCGTCATCGTCTCCACCATCGTCAACATCACCCTCGACAGGTAGAGGTTCATTATCACGGTCATCTGCGTCGTCGTCGTCATTCGCATAACCCTCCCTCCGATCTTCCTGCGAGGGTTCTTCGCACTTGAGCATTTCATGGTCAGCCATGTCCATGTCTTCATCATGAATTCTGGAGGTGCTGGCAGTGGTGACAGCTTTCGCCTTGGTAGCCACTTTGCCTTTGCTAGGAGAGGGTCTGAAAAGCGTAGTGTCAACAGGTGCTACATGCCAGATGACCACACCCACCTAGACTTTTTCGGCATGGTGGCAGGGATCGAGGAGGAGGGGCCTGCTCTGGATCTCAAGGAATAGGTAGTAGTTCTGGTGCGTTTAGAAGAGGACAATGCGACTGAATTCGCTCCCTCTTCTTCTGAATCAGCCTCAGGCGCAGCACGCTTTTTCCCTTTCCGGTCCTTGGCTGGTTCGTTGATTGTAAGAGACGAGGCTGTGGCCGATGGGAAAGTGGCTCTTCGTGCCCTGTCACCGCAGAAGACGACGAACGTCAGACACGGATGAGTCGGCAAGTTCACAGGATGACACACCTTTTGGAAGCTCGAATGGAGTCGTCGGTAGTGTCCTTTGCCTTGCCCTTTCCTGAAGTAACTTCGCGGGATCGTTTGTTCTTTGAGGTTGTTGGCTTGAGCGAACGAGTGTTTTCCAAGGGTGCACCCGATTGCTCCACAGTGTCGTTGTCCTTGTCTCTTGCTTGTTCGCGTTCTTTTTCCTTCTGTCTAGAAGCCTTGACCCTAGCACTGGAGCGTAGTGATCTTGATTGAGAAACGGTAGTCGAGGTAGAACCGGATGGAAGTTGGACTGATTCGGATTGGGGCAGCTGGGAGGTGGTGGAGCTTGTGGCCTCTTGTTGATGGGTAGGTTGGAAGTCCATTTAGAACATACCCCCAGCCATCGATTCGGTGAGTCTAACAGGAGTCTAAGACAAAGTCACGGTCACAGAGAAAGGAACAAAGGCGGAGAGGAAGCGTGCTACAAACTGTGAAAGCAGTATTGCTTCGGCGTAGGCGAAGGCGTGGGAAACATCCAGAGGCTAGTGGCGCCAAGTAGTAAAGTAGTAAGTACTTGTACCAAAGTCCGCCAGAACGGGGAGCGGTTGCTACACCAGCGATTCCCTCAGAACTTCGTCCGTACTCTTGACAAATATCGCTACAATCTCCTCAATCTCCTCTGTCGCTGCAGTATACGCAGGTCCCAGCATAACATGATCGCCCTTGGACCCATCAACATTGGCTCCTCCGCTCATCCCAATGACAACAAGGCCATTCTTGAGGCAGCGTGCTTGGACGAGTAACGCGAACGACTGTCCCCTGAAATCAAAATCCGCTTCACGATCAGAGAAGTCAAACTCGATGCCCCAGAATGCACCACGACCACGAATGTCAAATGTAAATGGCCTAGCCATTGCTCCTTCCGCCAACAATCCCTGATGAAGGAGCTTGTCCATCAGTTTACCATTCTGTAACGCCTTTTGGAGCAAATCCTCTTCCTCAATGATCTTTTGCACGGCCAATGACGCCACACACGCCAATGGATGTGCCTACAAGAATGCTAAGATCACCTTGTTTAGAAGGGAACTCGTGTTACCTGATACGTGTGCCCGTGCTTGAGAAGACCCGACCCACCCCGTATGCCCCTCGCGACCTTGGGAGACAGGAGCACCGCTCCGATGGATGCATACCTGGTAAACCGGCTCCGTTAGATGAATGCCTTGGGTATGCACTCGCGTACCCTCCCCCGAGGCCCTTGGCGACTGCCTGCACATCAGGGGCCGCCCCATCACCGACACTCTGCCACGCATGTAGGGAACCCATCCCTAGGAATACATATTATGACATTCTCATTGAACAAAGGAAATCAACTTGCTTCCCATCCCACACATGACTTCGTCGAGAATAAATAAGGCACCGTACTTTTCACAAACGGCCTTCATTGCTGCGAAATAACCCTTTGGCGCGCCAACGACGCCAGTAGTGGCGCCGACAACAGTTTCCGCGGCAACTGAAGCTAAAATTAGTGCTGCAAGATCCAGTGAGAGTAGAAAGAACTCACATCCGATTACGGTCTCTGGACCGAGTTCAACAAACTTGTCTTCCAACTCTTGTCGAAGGCGCTCGACGTACTGTTCTTCTGTTTCGTCTGGTCTTTGAAACCGTTTCGCGTACGCAGGGGAAACGTGATGGAAATGGTCAGTGTCGAGGATGTCTGCACACGGTGCGCGCCGAGAGGGATGATAGCCGAGCGATAAGGTGCTCAGAGTGTTGCCGTGGAACGACAGATATCGAGCAATAAAGTTCTTTCTGGCTGGTTGACCGATTTCGACAAAATACTGGAGTGTCTGTGCATTAGAGAGATTGAATCATCGGGGATGTCACCAACTTGTCTTGAAAGCTTGATTACGGCCTCCATGGCCTCTGAGCCTGTTATCGAGCGTTAGACAGCGTTGGAATTGTTTGGCCCATACTTGCCGCCGGACGCGAATGCCACTAGTTCGAACGCTCCGTTGCTTGAGTTGACGAGAAACTTTGCGAGCTCCTCTGCGGGGGTGCTTGACAGCTGCATGTTGTACACATCTGTGGAACATGCAGGCGTCAGTCGTCTCACGAATATCGGGGGGAACGGACAAGTGAGGGAATCGAGCTGCGTTTTGATGGCGGCGATGACTTGTGGATGGCTGGTGCCGATGCAAGTGACGGCCGCCCCACCGATGCCATCGATCACGCGACGGCCGTCCTCAAGGTCGATGTAGATGCCCTCACCACGGACTGCGATGGGTGGTATCCACGGCGTCCTGTGTAGGATAGAGGTGTCCATGGGGGGGGGGAAGAGCTGTCCACAACGGCTTATATATCTCGGCCCGTCGATCGATGCGGACAGCCGATCAAGCGCATTGTCGAGGGCGACGATGGCGTGACCAAAAGAGGCACTCCCCCATGGCACGCTCGGCGAACAAGCGCAAAGAACCTCCTCCGAACCGCACTCTAATAGACTTTTTCCCCGGGGCTGGTACGACGAAACGAGCAAGGGCAAACACTGCGCGGCAGTCCAAGACAGCATGCCGAGAAGTCATTGTCATCGATTCCGACAGCGACGACGGAGCCCATGCAGAGGAGGCCAACAGCACCAGCGGCGCTGCACCACGCTTGCGAGACATGGATGTGTTCGGTGCGCCTTCGGACCTGTTGCGGTCCACTGCCCCGTGCACGGAAGCTTCCAGCGACGCATGCCAACACTCCCCATTCACCCCCCGGTCAGACCAGCCGGAATCCATCTTTGGCGTCTCTGCTCCCTTGCTGGAACAGCCTTGCAGAGTTGGTCCGTGTCCCCTCTGCGGGGTTCGTGATGCTCTTGACTCAGTTGGCCCACACAGGAAGCCAGCCGACCGAGAACAGCCGGGGCAACCACGAAGGCACGACTAGTAATGTGGGGGTGGGCAATTCTGTCAGTGACTCCACTGCTGGGCTTCCCTTAGGGGATTGGGCTGTTGCGGATGACGAGCTCGCTCCTCTCGCACTCTTGCATGACAACACCCAAATCGTTGATAGCTTCTTAGAACCCTCTGACGAACGACAGCGTTGTCCGGTATGTGGCATGGATTTAGTAGAAGACCTCCCCGTAAGTCCACCAGAGAGCTCTCATGCCAATGACCGACGTCTGCTATTCCTCGGTTAGGAAGTCCAGACACATGTCAACGAGTGTCTTGACAAGATCTTGCAAAGTGACGATTCCACCATGCAGGAATGTATGACGATCAGAGTGTCCAACGTACCCGACGTGACGGAGGAGGTCGGTTCTGGTACACTCCCAACAGATCAAAGAAGCAATCTTTACACCGTGCTAATGAACTCCCACAAGGAAGACGGGTTCTGGGCAGAGGCGGACGCCGCTACCTATCGCGCCTTTGGATCCACTCGAGCAAATCGTAGAAAAGCCCCGTTTTACAAAGTGTTACAGGGTATGCCGATCGCTGTAGATGCATTTTGCTATGGTACCATCCCTGGCGTCACAGCATATTTCCTAACGTTTGTTCCACGTGTGCCGCCCTGCTCTTCTACACTGACTGGGCCACCAACAGCCATGCGCATTCTGATCACTACACAAATCTCGGGTCCAAGTGGAACAGTGGTCCCATCTATTGCTCAGGTCAACGCACCATAACTTGTCGTATTTTCGCTAACGCTTCTACAGAGGAGACAGCCAACTTAGTCTCACACATGCTAGCCGTAGATCCCAGATGGGTCTATCCGTTACCCTTGGACACACCGACGGCGATACCTAATACCGGTGGCGTGAGCGTCACTTTGATCGAAGCCAATCACTGTCCAGGTTCCTGCCTCTTCCTTTTCGAGGGAACGCAGACGGTCGATGCCGGTGATAGTGCATTCAAGTCCCCCTTCATTGGTTCATCAAGAATCTTCCGTTACCTCCACTGCGGGGACTTCCGCGCGTCGCCACGTCATGTCCTCCATCCCGCTGTGAGTGGAAAGCATATTGATCACGTCTATCTGGATACTACATACCTAGACTCCAAGGTTTGTTGTAACCCATTCCCAATATGTGGAGGAAACTCAATGTCAACGACAGTACACGTTTGCCCCTCAGCCACTTGTTATTTCGGCTTGTGCAGAGCTCGCACGCAGACTAGTGTTGAGGGGGGTTGGAGATAATCCAAACACTCACATGAACCATAACCTGACGCTGGATGCTTGGATGAAATCGGAGACCACTATCGAGGGGGAGGGGCAAATGATGCTACTGGAGCGCGTCCTTGTGATAGTAGGGTAAGCAAATTGCTTTCTTTGATTCACAGCTAACATCGCTCCCAGTACATACTCGATAGGCAAGGAACGTATTGTCAAAGGTGCAAGTGGCTAATTCTGCCATCACATCTGAGGCTAACAAAAAATGTTGCATCCTCCAGCGATCGCTCATGCTCTTGGGGAAAAGATCTATTGTGACCCACGCAAGACTGCCATACTACGATGTCAAGCTGATAAAGAGCTCCACGCTCTTCTGACTGCGGATCCTGTCGAAGCGGGAGTTCATATACTGCCATTGGGGATGGTGACCTTGGATAATCTTAAATCATATCTTCAACGATTCAAGGGCACTTTTTCGAGGATCATCGGATTCAAGCCTACAGGGTGGACGTGCGTGGTTTATGTCTTGGTGATTAAGCTGTGGTTGATCGCATTCAGTTACTCCCCACCATCCGGGAACGGCTTTGCTGACGTCTCTGTCCACTCGATAATTTCTCGTGGCCAGTCACGACACTTTTCTCACACCGACCTTAAACCTTCGCAAAAGTCATCACACAACATCCAGATATTTGGCGTGCCTTATTCGGAACACAGCTCGTTTTTTGAGCTCACTTGCTTTGCCATGTCATGCAACTGGAGCAGAATGATACCCACCGTGAACGTGGGTAGTCCGACCTCGAGGGCTAAGATGGCAAAGTGGCTGAAACGATGGGAGTCAGAGAAACGTAGTAAGCCATTCGTTCCGCGACCCAGAGCAGCAGATTACTGGTAGCTCGGAGCCACTATAATATCGGTTTCCAAAGGGCGCCATGTGCGAATGCTATGTATCATGATAATATTCATATGCACCATATCCTCAGTCGCTTTGTTTTGTGGCAATAAGAAGGGCATACACGGAGGCACGTGCACATGAAAGGACAACCCACAAGAATCAAACTGAACACGTATCTATTGTTCAGCAGCACGCTTCCTCCGGAGATCCCTCTCCTCTGAAATCGTCAGTTTAGTGCCCTTGCCTTTTGGCAACGATATCCAGGGCTTGGTGCCTTGACCGATAACGAAGATGTTAGAGATGCTGCACATCCCAATAGTTAGTGCATGCTGATATAGTATACATCACATAGTATCACATACCGTGTGGCGAACGTACGATCGAGAGAATCCTTGACATGGACAATATCGAAACCGCCAATATGCTTCTCACGGTGAACGATCACACCTGCACGACCCATGTTACGGCCACCAGTGATGGTAACAATATTGCCGGTGTCAAAAGGAGCAAAGTCGGTAATTTTCCCTTGCTCGAGGTCAAACTTCACAGTGTCGTTGACCTTGATGGCTGGATCAGGATAGCGAATGGTGCGTCCGTCGTGTGTGACAATATGAGGAACACCCTTGGCGCCGAGGGCAACTTTGCGGACCTTGAGAAGTTTGTAGGTGGCCTCCTCGGGGGTGATGCGATGAATAGTAAATCGACCCTTCACATCGTACAGCAAACGAAAATGTTCTCCAGACTTTTCAATTGAGATTGTATCTGTCCTGATATGAACGCATTCCTCAAGAGAAGAGATGGAGTTACTCACCCATGAAGCCGGTGGGATAGGTGGGATCGGTGCGCACTTTCCCATCCACTTTGATAAGCCGTTGATTGACGATTGTAATGACCTCGCGCCCAGTCAGAGCGTACTTGAGCCTATTGCGAAGGAAAATCGTGAGGGGAAGGGACTCGCGGAGCTTGTGAGGGCCAGGAGATGGGCGAGGTGCCTGTGGCCTGTACTTGAGTTTTCAAGGTGCGTGTAACAGTAGAGGTTCCTCACGTAGGTGCCACTTAGCTTGTCCAGCATCCATGCCGATGGAGCTGCGAGGCGCTTGAGGTGCTTTTTTGGTCCACGGGCCTGTAAGGTAGAAAATGCGTCAGCTTGTGTGAGGTCGCGAGTACGAAGTAAGTCCGGTCCATCCGAACAACGCAATCGGCATCCAGACAGCCCGGAGACGAAGGTGCCAAATAGCAGTTATCTGGCAAGCTCATATACAATATTGGAGACATGCAACTTACCATGATATGTTTCTGGATGGATGGCAACGACAACGACGACCTTGATTCGATACCGGGGTATCGAGTGAATCTGCTACGCGCAGAGGACGCTTCAGGGTAGGTCCCTATGGTGCACGTGATTCTGAAACAGGCCGTGGCTGTGCGTCCATATTCGACTTTCCTGGAAACGCCTTGAAGTCACTGCGCGCACCGGTATCGTAGTTCCCTTTTTCCAACATTTCTCTGGACGTCCCTTCCCTCGTGGAATGCAAGAAAATCGCCCCACCGCCGATCCCGTCAGACATCCGCCATATAATGAATACACCCATGATAATCTTGTAACTTTTGCGCCTCTCTGGCAAGCTAGCCGTCCCTCCGAAGAGCCGACTTCCGTGTCCCAAGGAGCCTGGAGCATCCGATTAGGCCACCCTTCTCTGTTTTCATTTTCATCGATTTCGAAAAACCTCAAGAGGTTCATCTACCGCCGGCCATTCGCATCTGAAACACATGGCTTTCCTTCATCTTTCGTGCGTCGCACGCAGCGTCCTTTGACATATACAGCAGGACATTCCGTCACTTCCACCGCCCGTTTCCTTCTTCTGTGTATATTTTGGTACACAACGTCCGCTTTGTCGTCAAACACTGGGAAAGCTATTCTCGAGCGATTTCGCTACCCGGTCACTCTGACCATTATCCAATTCGGATTTGTTGCCTCTTGCTGTCTTCTAATCATGACACCTGCGATTAACTTCAGCAAGTTGCGCTCACCAACGGCTGCTATATTAAAGGCGACCCTACCCATGGGTGCATTCCAAGTCGGCGGGCATATGTTTTCCAGCATCGCAATATCCAGAATCCCCGTTAGCACTGTACATACCATCAAGGTTTGTTACATTTCTCGTCATCTCGCTTCTTCACTGCTGACATGATGCTAAAGGCACTGTCTCCCCTCTTTACCGTGGCCGCCTATGCGTTTCTCTTTGGGGTCAAATATTCTCCAAAGACTTACCTATCACTTCTACCCCTGACTATTGGAGTCATGTTGGCATCCACTTTTGATGCTTCTGCGTCAAGCTCACTGGGATTGCTCTGCGCCTTTGGTTCCGCCCTTGTTTTCGTGAGCTCCAACATTTTCTTCAAGAAAGTTATACCATCCGGATCGCCAGCGCCCTCGCATCGGCTCGATAAAGTGAACCTATTGCTTTATTCGTCCAGCGCGGCGTTTTTTCTTATGGTACCCCTCTGGAGTTTCACGGACCTCCCTCGCCTCCTCGCCGCTTTTGATGACCCTACGCACACTGTCCACCCCAATCATGGCTACTATTCTGTACACTCCCTCGCATACCATTTCATTATCAATGGTCTAGCGCACTTTGCCCAGAACGTTGTTGCATTCGTGATCCTGTCGTCCACTTCTCCAGTCACGTACTCCATCGCCTCCTTGGTCAAACGGATATGGGTCATATGCATGGCAATCTTGTGGTTCAACCAGAGGGTTCACCCAATTCAGGGCATCGGAATTGGGTTGACATTCATCGGCTTATATTTGTACAACGCGGCGAAAGGCGATGTAGAAATGGGAGAGACTAAACTAAGGAGAGTAGAAGCCACACGGGGTATGATGCTTCCCTCTAATCGCCTGGAGGAGCAACTCTTGAGCGGTAGCACTCCGTGGACGAAACCGGTGTTGTCCTCCACGACTGGAATGAAATCTCGGCCTCAATGCAGTTCCCCGCCGCCCGGGGATACACAATTGCAATCGATTGATATGCCCAACAATCCTCTGGAGAAGAAACTTTCCGCTTATGTCTCTCCGCTGAATTTATCTGCAACATTTACCAAACGCGCTGGAAGTTTATCGCCTGCAGAGCCTTACCCGTCGCCTCCTCTTTCCCTCGATTCCCCCCCATTGGAGACAGCGTCCTTCGCATACCTACATCCAGTCGAGTTGGGACATGAAACCCAAGTGGCTGCTTAGAAGTATTGGTATATTATACACAATAACCATAGAGGCCCGAATTTACTTCTGCATTATCCAGATTTACGCATTGCGCGACGGACTCGGAGCCCAGGACAGCTTCCGCTCATGCTCGAGTTCAGTGGTGTTACTTCCCCATTCATGTTGAGGATACAGCCCAGTGAGAAACGGTGATATGTCTAACTACTGGAGAGACGTAACGCGCTGTACTCGCATGTGAGTATGTGTGGCGACGTGGCTATGATGTGACTACGTCTCGACTCAGCACATCTGTTTCACCGCTAGCCTGCCTTCATCGACATCATCGATCGTCCCGTGTTGTCTCCCAACGTTTCTAATGCTACCTCCATCCTGGCGTGTCCTGTTGTGCTCGTGCGCTCGATACGTCCAAACTCGACCTGATCGACCCACCTTCGTTGGATGGGTGGATGCGACGTAGTCACACTAATCACATCGTCACACATACTTACAAAATACATGGCAGGCCGCCATAGTTGCTACATAGCGTTACATCTCTCCAGGTAGTTAGACATCACCGTTTCTCACTGGGGCTAGTCTACCAAAATATCGAAGGACAAAGCGTGAGACACATCGCACAGTCTGATCCGGTGTTATCTACCGCAGCTTACTTCCGAGCTGCAGTCTTCTGGCTTTTGATGACTTTCTTTACGATTTTTGCCTCCTCTACAAGGAAAGCCCTGAGGATACTATATGTAAATGTCAGAGACATGGACTGAAGCAGTCAGAACAGGACATGCCGTGACTTTACGCAGTCACCGCAGCGCGAACCTCCGTAGGCCCGACGCACAGTTTTTATGCGCTTTGAAACGGTAGCATACTGGTGTGGCCGAAGCGCAGGGACCTAGAGACCTCGCGTGAGTGCGTCGGACACACCCTAGAAAAGTACTTCGTACGCCAGGCAGTCCGATCCCACAGTCACCACATTTAGGTTGAGTGGGAGGTTTCTTGAGGTGGTGATAGACAAGCCTTCCGCCTGGTGTTTTTACAATGCGGCGGCGGTTTGAGGAAGTGTTGTAAGGTGTACGTTTGCGAAGAGTAACCCGTTGAGCCATTGCGGAGGTGGGGTTGGGCTGCTAATCGTGCATCTGCTGTGGCTAGATGCTGCTATACAGTGTTTCGGCATTTGCCGAATTACTTAGTTGTCACATTGTCACGCAGCTAAATTGGGAAGTTGCCTGGAATGGCGGCAGTCTGGGGTGATTGAGATGGATGCAATCACCAACGTGAATGCGCCAACATGTCCCATAGCCCATCGCGGAAACTCACAGCGAGGCGGGGATCTGTGAGCGCACCAGACCCCCTTGGAAAGAACGCATCTCTCAATTATGATCCCCATCGATCTTCTTCCTCGACGCTGACAATCGTTCGCGTCATCGACCCCACGTCTGCATCGGGCACTGTCCCCAACTTGTCTGACACTCCCGCCCTCCCTATTCCGAGCCGCAGGTCAATCCGCCGTCATGGGAACACTCCCTCTTCCCCATCTGCAGATAGCAGACTCAGCTTCGCTTTCTCCTCCTTTTCTCCCATTTCTCCCTCCCAACCTTCCAGTCCCATCTCATCGTCAGGTCCCCAGAATCAGTCTTCTAGAACACATTCAAGTCCTTCATCATCTCCTCGCCTCAGGCCGAGTTCTCCTCAGTTTGTTCGTCGGAATTCCGGGTCCGGTGGATCCGCCTTCTCAAAGCCCAATCTTACACCAGAGCAACTCGTAGACCTCGCTCGCCAGTCGTCCGCCCCCCGTTATATTTCCAGTGCAACTTTAGCTTCACACTCACCCAATCCTAGCAGCCTCGAAACTACAACATTGTCGACTCTATCTCCAGCAAAATTCACTGTTCTTCCCTTCGACGTCTACCTCCCCTTTGTCGATAGAGCCGCAGAAACTGCCCATCTATTCTCGGTCCATCCTACCAAAAAGCTATTATCACTCTTGGCCCAGACTTTCCCGACTCAGGTTCCTCATGAGGAGCTACAAGATCCGTTCGCCGTCGACCCAACCCAGTGGACCTTTAACACGCTGCGTAAATGGCTGACTGAAGTTGATCGTTCATCGACAAACGATGTTGTGTGGGTGAGACAGGCTCGCAAGTGCGTCCTTGCCCATTCAGAGCTTATCTGGGAACGCTTGAAGGGCGCACTAGGCGTCCCTCCTGAGTTGGAATCGGAGGACCTGGATATTGGAGAATTTGTAGACCCTGACGAGTACACCTTTACCGCCCCAAAGGATGAACGTACTCTGAACCTCGCTGATGATTCCAAGCAATCGCTGGATTCCATCGCCTTGTCATCGTCCCCGGAGAGATCACTGATCATCGAGCCCATCTTTGCCACTTCGTCCTCGTACCCTCCTTCTACTTCTGGTGTAAGCAACCCGCCACCATCAAGTCTTCCCGCTAGTCTTTCTCAATCTGCCTCCAAAGGCCAAACAGATCAGGTATTACAAGATATTGCCGAGGATCGTGAGGAAGAGGAAGAACCTAGTGCGGACCCGGGTGGCGACAATCGTGTCAAGTCGGCAGACGATCCCAAAGCACAAATTCATGGAATTCGTGTATGCATGTCCCCAGTTCCTTCCTCTCCCGCGGTCGCGCCGCATGTATTTTCCTACCCGCCTAGCCCGGATTTAAATTTGTCAGGAAGAAATAGTGTTGAACCTCGTGGTCCAGATTTCTCGCAACCTTCAATGATGCGCCGCCTTTCTCGGACAGGTTCCCATGGGTCTCTCACTAGTGTTGGACGACCTGCGTCTGGGTGAGGTATTCTTTTATTGCATATATTTAATATCTTAACTGATTGGTCTGTACAGTTCATTTACTTTTCGTGACTTCGGCTTCGGTTCCAGTTCGTCCGAAGTCGGGGACAACGAGAGCGAGCGTGCATATGATCCCGTCGGTGACCGCGCCCCTGGAAATCCGCTATTCCCAAGCAATTTCGCTCGTCTTGCGTTGGGACCCACCCTACGCGCCAAGTATGTCTTCATAATGGCGCTCACTCTTCTCACTCACCCTTGGGGTTCAGCAACCCTTCGTTACGTTCGTCATCGCACAGTACCACTCCACATTGGGCACGTTGGTCACCTGGTAGCAGACCCCCTTCTTGGTTTGAAAGTTGGGACCCCGTAAAACAAGAATATGCTGCCACTGTTGCTAGTGGGAGTAGCATCGGTGCTGGAGAGTGAATTTACGTTCCTCGGGGAAGACAACGCGCATTCAGGTAACAAAAACACTCTCGTATTACAGGTTTTTCTTGTTTGTGAGCTTAAGGTTACCGTGTCCTTCGCTGGGGTAGCTCTTGTTGGAACGGTACTTGAGGCACTTGGCATTAAGCTTATTCTATTCAGCGTTACTCTGTGTTCTACCTCCTGAGGTAACTAGGACAATAGCGATGTGCGTAGAGTCAGAAACCGATGCTTATCCCACCATACTTCTTAGGGAGCTGCTCTTTATCGATGAAAGGTAAAAGGGCAGCTCCGAGTGTTTCAGAACCGCAACCAACGACTGTCATCTTAGCGAGGGTGGCCGAAGAGAGAAAAGGTCTGAAAATCCAGAACACCCAACTGAGGAACAAGGGTACATTGACAAAAAATTTGCGGAACTGAAATATTGAGTGTGAAATAAAGTTGGATGATTTAGGCCAAACGAACACACTAGGAACTCGGGATAATAATCTTGAAAGATCTTCGACGCTTCTGATGCAGCTTTCTTCGAGCTCTCTGTGCGACTCGATAGACCAACACCTTCATAGTCTAAATGAACCGAAAATGTCATTTGCTAGGACAGTGTTCGTTGGGTTGGAAACATGCCATGGATTTGAATCATCTGGTCAACTGTTTCAAAGTCGAGGAGCGTAATGCTTTTCTCCATGAAAGCGACACGCCATCTGATCTGCATGAGCTGGCGCTCTGAACAAGGAAGATATATTACCGCAGGAAGCGTTGGACATCACCGAAGACAGCATCCATATCCTTGTTTGCCCCATAGACGTTATAACTTGGTCACACCCGTAAATTTAAACCCTTCAGTTATTGCTGTTTCATCAAGAAAAAACAGGACATACGAAACCGGACGTCCTTCTTTATCTCTGCCGTAGACCTTCCCAAGTTCCCCAAACACATCATTTGGAAATACCTCCTTCATCGTGGCGTCGATATCGAACGAGTCTCTCCAGCGAAGCGTAGATATGAACATGTTTTTTGCTTCCGTCTGGCTGAGATTCCTGCGATGTACAAACAATCAAGTAAACCATACACTTTTACATGACGGGCACGTACCTAGCTCTCAAGAACTTCATCAACAGGACACTGACTCGCGCGTCTTTTGGATTAGCAGGATCAATCGTAACACCCCACATCGTGTATGGGGTCGACCCAGCGTGAGGATTGTCGGGAAATGCAGTAGCGAACGTCTGCGCCAGTGATGACTAGCGCGCGCGTGTAGCGGAAGTGTGAATATGTCATACTTCCAAGACAGTAGCACTTACTCGGAATTCGTAGAGGGCACTCCACTCAGCAGGTGTGAACTTGGACGTCAGAGCATTTTGAAGTTCGGCGCTTTCTGTGTTATTCATGAGTGGTTGCAGTAGTACGTTCAGCACTAGACTCGTGACTATCACCGCGGACGGTTTTCACGGACGGTTTTCCCACGCCCAAAAGGCTGGGCCTCAGTAGGGCGAGTACATACACTCGAAAAAAATACAGACTGCCCGTCCCCACGACGCACAAGCCGTCTCTTAAGCAATCAAAGATCACCAACCACTACCACCACACCCACACCTGGGAAAAATACCAAACACCATCTAGAGCTTTGTACAGTATATTCTGATCTGCACACCCAACCCTCCATGACAGCCTGCATCCAGCCCCACATCTGCAAACATAGCTGAGCCTGAGGTTGGCTGCTGCCAACCCAGGAACTACTACAAAATGCTAAGCAATACTCCTTTTGTACATCAGGCATTATGATATCTCTACATTTGGCCATGTATCTATGTAATATCACAAGTAATCTATGTGTGATGCCAATGAATTGCAATCTCATTGCCTTGGGTGTGCAGATTGATTTCAACATTTTGTAGACACAATAGCAGAAATGGGCTATCACTGCTTCTAATGCTATGAATGTGATTGAGCACTGCCTTATACTGAAAAAAAAAAAAAACTGGTCTCAAAATCATATACTGTACATAACTGTCCTTGATGTTCTCCAGCATCCATTGTAGTATGACACTGGCAAAAGCAATAATCTCATTGAAGCCTTCTTCTTCCATGGAAAGAAACCTATAGGGTTTCTTTGGTGTGTGCTATACAGCATCAACAATCAGATTGAGTAATGCTGGATGGTTGAAAACACTGTTGACCATGTGATTGGGAAATGTCTATGAATGAAATGGGTTTCAAAATACTTGTGAATAGGGACCTTACTGTAAAGTCCAGTGCATTGACATACAGTAGGCAATAAAACTGTTACAATGTCTAACCCTGATACAGTGTGTGGAGCACACTGCAATCAATTTTGTAAATCACACTTAGGTATAAGGAGATAGAATAAAGTAGACACTCTTAGCTACAAATCATTCCCTGTGTCTAAGTGATTTGGACTAATGGTTACTAAGATATTTACAATTCAAGTCAGTCATGTCATTGTAACAGTTTTGTTGCTGATATATATATTCAAATATAGAAACTATATGATGCCAAGAGATACAGTATTATGTCAGAAATGGGTCATGTGATGGTTAAACAGTTCAACATGACACAAACATGGCCAAATACCCTCACCTTTACCACTTCATTCATCATGAAATCCCTCTCTAATGGTCAAATCAATGAAATCATCAATTTGGTCAATCAACTCATCAGATTGCTCTTTCTACTGGCTTCAGTACTGCTACTGTCAGTTGTATTTGCTTCAAACTCTGTCCCAATCTTCCAAAGTCCTCTGGTGGTTGTCCATCCATCATTTCTCCTACTGATACAGTGAGCTCAAAAACCCTTTCCATGTTGACAGTAAATGTAGTAAATGAAATGTACTGCTATATCACATGGGAATCATGCTTAGCATTGGTGGAGTCATAGATAGTACATACCCTTGGCTATC